>JAVSCE010018612.1:0-52585 GCA_032199065.1 Smutsia gigantea | reverse complement strand
AGGCTTCCTCCGGGTGTGCGCCCCCTTGGAGTGGGAGCTGGCCGCTTGGCTGTGTTGATGGAGTGAGCCGAAAGGAGAAGGTAGGCTGGGGAGATACGCTCCACCTCTTTCAGGCTCCAGGAAGGAACCCAGAGAGCACCTTGGTGTGAACTAAATAGAAACTGGACCCTCAGACACAGCTGGTAAAGTATGAAGTCAAACCCCTTCCAGGGAAAAACTGGGAAGTGGGCG
Organism: Smutsia gigantea; assembly: GCA_032199065.1. Lineage (NCBI taxonomy): Eukaryota > Metazoa > Chordata > Mammalia > Pholidota > Manidae > Smutsia > Smutsia gigantea. The sequence goes on along the minus strand of JAVSCE010018612.1, from coordinate 52,354 downwards.
TTCTGTCTGCTCCCTCTGCACTGAGTCCGGGGAGAAAGCCACAGGGCAGTGCTCACACAGCTGTGAATTGTTTGTCTGCTGTGGTCCTGTGGGAAGCCCTACTGGCTCTCGGAGCTAGGGGATTTTGGTGTCAGTCTCTTGGGGAGCAGCCTTAAAACTCTTGGTTGCGCATGTGGTTCACTTCCCCAGTTCCTCGGGAAGCAGCAGGGTATGGGGGTGCCTTCCCAGCTGTAAGGTGCTGTGCCAGGAGTGGGGTTTATGGTGAGAGTGTGCCTCAGCCTTTCCCACACATTTCAATGTGGGTATTTTCTCAGCTGCCTGGTGTGTACGGGTCATCCGACTAGTCTCCGGACTTCTCTCAGAGGGTATCAATCCATGTGCGTGCAGCCAGTGCATCTGTGGGAGGAGGGAAATGCAGAGGGTCCCTGCGCTGATATCCCGTAGGTTCATTATCGACACGGCAGCCGCCCATTGTGTAATTCAGTGCCAGCACACAACGTGCTGCCAAGTGGCATCTGTTACACTAAACACAGTCCTCAAGTGAATTTAACTTATATTGGGGTTAAAAAAAGACCCGTTTATCATACCCCTCCCCTCCAGATTCAGAATCAATGGAGAAATGCAAAAAAAATAATGTCAGATAGGAATCAAAATATAGACTTTATCATCAGAAAAACCAGATTGGGACCTCATTTGGAACTATGTAAGAATGAGATATGGCATTTTTTTTTAACTATACAACAAGAAAAAAAGAAAATCTAAACAAAAAGTCTGAGGTAGTTTCTTATCTGAATTTACAGAGCTTAAATACGAGTAAGGTCAATTTTAGTAAAATCATGAAGTCATACTCAGGGGGCTAATCATTACAAGGTTGGTGAGCAAATGCAATTTCCTAGGACAAACACACCTTATAACTTTAGTAGCCAACACCAATTCCTACTGTAAACATTTGAATAAGCCTGAAGTTAACAGTGTTAATATTATAGGTTATAACATCAGGAAATTAAAAATAAAACTGGCTTTCCTTAATTTTTCACATCTGAAGTTAAATGGTAAATACCATAGTCTTACACTTTGAATTCTTAAAGCACTTACGTCAATGTTTATTCTGACTTTGTATTTCTTTAATTTTAAGCAAGGTTGAAATTACCTGCCCAATTCAAACAACTCCAGGCTTGACTAATATGCCTACCTTCAAGAAGAGAAGACTACAGAAGACTTGGGGACAGAACGTCAAGAGGGAGAGGAAGGGGTAGAGACAGAGAGATGAGACTGAAACAGAGAAGGAGAGAAACAGATAACTCTGGGAAACCAGGAGCTAGGGTTATATACCAACCAAGGCCCTTTGCCCAGTCTCACCGAAAGGTGAAGCTGTTCCCACTCGTGGACAGAAAAGCAGGTTAGAAGAGTGCAGAACAATGAAAGCTTACTCCCAGGGAGTACTTCTGGATAGTTCCTATTTACGACTAACTGGAACTTGGGGAAAGGAAAATAGGGCTCCCCTTGAGATAATACTGCTCAGGAAAAGTGTGGATAATGGGAAAGGGATCAAAGATGGAATCTTGGGAGAAACAAACAATAAAGAAGTGGCTGAGGAAACAGAAGCTAGCAAAGGTAAGGGGTAGCCAGAAAGATAAAAGGAGAAATAAAGGTAGTATCTCAGGAACATAACCAGATGAATGCTGATTAGAAAGAGTTTCAAGGAGGAGAAATTATTCAAGTTACCAATTACCACTGAGTGTACAATCTACATACAAAGGCCATATGCTATGAGCCTCTGTGCATCGGGCTCAGTGTCAGCTGTGCGGCTCAGCCAGTCCTTTAAATAAGAGGTATTCTATTCCCACTTCACAGAAAAGAGAACTGGGGTTAAAACAACTCATGACAAGAGTTGGGATTTGAACTGATTTCTTTCTGACCATAGAGGCAATAATCTTGTCCCCGTGTGAAATCCTCTGGAATCCTCCGCGAATGTGGGATCCGGGCAATGCCTCAGACACATCTTACCACATCTTTAGGGTCTCTCGAGGCCATCCCTGGCCTCAGCTGCCAGCTCCTTCTCGTCTACTCTGCAGCTTCTCCTTCCACAGCCACAGCATACCAGCTCCACTGGGGTCCCTGGTTTCTGCTGGCTGGGGTTGATGAGTCACTTGCCCAGTGTACTAGGGATGTGTTGCTGCATGGATAACAGCTTTTTATTTCACAGGTTCTGTGGGTCAGGGATCTGGCCTGTTTTCTCCAGCTTTGGGTCTCTCCTAAGGCTCAGTCCAGGTGTCAGTCAGGGCTGCAGTCATCTCAGGCTTAACTGAGGAAGCACCCAAGCTCACCCATCTGATTGTGGACCGTTGTCTGCTCAGGAGCTGCTGGCCAGAGGCCTCTCTCAGTTCCTTGCCATGCAGGCCTCTCCATAGGGCAGCTCACAACCGGGCAGCTGATTTCAGCAGAGAGGGAAAAGGAGTTTGCAATGACAGCAAGATGGACGCCACAGTCTTTCATAACCTAATCTCAGAAGTGATATACATCACTTTTGCGGTATCCTAATCATCAGAAGCACATCACTAGGACCCACCCACACTCAAGGGAGGGGATTACACATGGGCATGAAGAACAGGAGGTGGAGACCACTGGGGGCCATTTCAGAAGCTGACTACCGCACCCGGAATGGGTGGGCTCTCTTGCTTGGTGCCTCTGACTCCTACCACTTCCATTCTTGGAAGAACCACCATTAAGCACTGTTCTAGCCACTTCCCTTGCTCCTTCTCTTTGACAGCAAAGGGGTGTATTCTGCAATTGGCTGCTATAGTAACATCCAAAAGGTAAAGGCCCCTTGATGAAGCAGCAAATGTCAGATGCCACTCATCCCACTAGACTCCTGCAGGGACCGTGGGGCAGGCTGCCAGACTGCACTTGTCTCATGCGGATCCTGGTTTAGCTCTAGCCAGGAGCTGTTCACTGCTGTTAGTGACCAACTAGAGACTCTAGCATACACACACACACACACACACACACACACACACACACACACACCCTTTTGGTTCTGTTTCTCTGGAAACCCTAATATACTTATTGCTCTTAGTTTTTTCCAATTATGGTGGAATACTGAAGGGAACCAGATCATCTGAGCTGTTTGACAGAGTCCAGGCCCAGAGGCAACCCCAGAAAACTGGAGGAGCCTGACCTGTTCCCCTTCGTTTCTCTTTATTTTATTTCTTGCTGTTTTTTGCATTTTTATAATAATATTTTTCTGTTTAATGGTTAGAGAATATTCTGTAAATTCTACTTTTGAAAAATTGAATTTAGATGCTGGAAGCCGACCTACTCCGCCTGCCTGATGGCACAGCCCAGGAGGCCGATGGATGGATGCCGCACAGCGGGCCTCCAAAAGGGAAGCTATTTCTATCTCTTCTATTGTTTAATCTGACCATCTCCCCAGTCTGAACAGCCCTCACTAATCAGAAAAAGCCCCGAGAGAAAAGCCTGTTAGGAGCCGTAGAGCACTCAGAAAACCCAGCTTGTAAAACAGGAGAGTCCCCTTATCTAAAGAGAAAACGACACCCTACACATTCCCCCCAGGCCGGTGGGGTATCATCCCTGAGCTGGGAAATAGAAGAAAGTTCAGGTGAATTCAGGGTATAGGTCCCAGGCCAACTTGGCCCCCAGGAAAAACAAGAGGTGACTAAGTGTGGATCAGGAAAACAGGTGGATAAATCTTAGTAGAGTTCCCTTATGAATTATTATTATAGAAACTACAGTCAGCGTGGTTACACTCAAAATCAACAGCATGAGTGTTGCTCATTCTCCAATAAATAATTTCAGGATATTATTGGAAGGAAAAAACACGCCCTCACAGTAAGCTTAAATGAGAGTCCCGTCAAACAAGTTTTAAGACACAAAGCATTGTAGTGCCTTGCAGAAATGTAACCTGAGATTAGGGATCTAAAAGTATGAGAGCAACAGAAATATCTTGAAGAAGAAACATGGTGACCTTTCACGGTCGAGAAAGCAAGAGAACATTCCAAGAATTAGATTATGCCATAAATCACTCAATGACACATGTCTTATGATGATTTTTTGTAATCAATTCCGTATATATTGCTTGAGGTTTCTGCCAATAAACAGGCCAGACCAGCTTAGCATCTTTGCTAGTGTCTGTGTCCTCACTACCTTCGCCGACGCCGTCTCACTCCCCTTCGATACCTCACCCCAGCTGGAGCTGGACTCCGGCAGAATACTAAGATTTATAGAATCAAGAATAATAACCTCAAGTCCTTAATTCTATGTCCTCTCTCTGTAATACTGAAACTCCAGCTAAGGACCACCCCTCTCTTGGGAAGAAGGAGAGATTTATTTTAAAGAATTGGTTCATATGATTGTTTATTATTTTAAAGAATTGTTCATATTTTGGAGGCTGGGCTTCCAAAATCCACAGGGTAGGCCAGCAGGCTGGAGACCTAGGAAAGAGTTGCAGTTCAAGTCCAAAGACATTTGCTGGAAAAATTCCTTTTTACTGGGGGAAGATCATTCACTGTTCTCTTCAGGACTTCAACTGATTCAATGAAGCCCACCCACCTCATGAAGGGTAATCTGCTTTACTCAAATCCAACAATTTCAATGTAAATCTTACCCAAAAAACTCCTCCACAGAAACATCCAGAATAGTGTTCAACCAAATATCTGATCCAGCCCAGTTGACATGTATATTAACCATCATAATAGAAAACTTTCAAATGTTCCTTTGTATTGAAAGCCCAGATTTATCATTAACTCCTTGGAGCTTTAAATTGGCCCAGATGTTCTGTAAATAATTTTTCTCTTTTGTCTTGAGTCACAAAATGACTTAAGCATATTTTTCCTTTTGCATTTCTCACTCCCAAATGCTTTTGGGTCTATAGCTTTATGGTAAGAATCCAGTCCTCTGATTTATAAAACTAACCTGAAAAGGAATCTTCAAAAGGAACCTACAGAAAGGTGAGAAGCAGACTGCCTCTACTTAGTGTCAGGATGCATCCATATGTCTGTAGCCCCATTCTCACTCTCTCACTGACTTCCAAACCCATAGTACCTGTGTGATTCTGCAAGTCCATAGTGCCTCTCCCTCTAGAACCTGAATTTATCTCTACTAGACTTATATCATCTACTGCATCACTATTGCTTAACTGAACTCCAAGTTCTGTCCCATTCAGCACAGACCTGCCTGCTACCATCTACAAGTAAAAAAGACAAAGTCCTATCCTAGGTCAGCCAGACATTCGTTACTCAGAGTCAGGCTTAAGTCTTTTAGACACAGATCAAAGCAGATCAATAACTATATAGCCATTCTGAACTACCGATCTACCTAGAGATCCCTGAGCATTACCCAGTGAAATTATCTAACTAGGCTTTTGCTTTCCTTAAACTTTGGCTCAGTCATTAATCATTCTGATTGTTTTCCAAATCCCTCTGTAACTAATGAGCATTGATTAGGCTCCTTACTTTCCCTATCTCCCGGATACTATTACCATTTTGTTTCTATTGTTCTTAATTTTTGTATACTACCAATAATGTTAAGCCCCCCTGGGGTTGACTGCAGCTTCTTATACTTCCTTCTCAGAGGCCCTCCATCCTACATCCCAGGTGATTTCAGCAGAGGCTGCCAATCGTCACACCCCACCTCTCTCACCCCAGGAAACCGCACAAAACTCAGGCTTGCCAGTCAGAGTCTCCCATTTCCCAGGACGTAATGGTTGGCTGATTGGCTTAGTACCTACTCCAAGGAAGACCACTCAGAGTCTTTTTGGTTTTTTTTTTTGTTTCTTTTTTTTTTTGAGGAAGGATAAGGATGCAAAAATGAATAGAGTATACTAAAGATATAAGTACCATTTTGGTCTGAATATACTTGGGACCATCTTCCCTATGATTTGAAAGAGGACATGACATAGAAATGAAGCCAAGAGAAAAGAAGATCCTTGATGTGCATAGATGCAAAAATCCTCAACAAGATATTAGCAAACCCAAATTCAACAATACATTAACAGGATCATACTCCATAATGGAGTGGGATTTATTCCAGGGATGCAAAGATGGTTCAATATTCACAAATAAACAAACATGGTATACCACCATTAGTGAAATGAAGGATAAAAATCATATGATAACTTCAATACATACAGAAAATTCAACATCAATTTGACAAAATTCAACATCAATCTATGACAAAAAAAGAACTCTCTACAAAATAGGAACAGAGGGAACATACCTCAACATAATAAAGGCCATATATGACAAGCCCACAGCAAACATACACAAGAGTGAAAAGATGACAGCTTTTTCTATAAGTTCAGCAACAAGACAAGATGCCCACTCTTTCCACTTTTATTCAACATAGTATTAGAAGTCCTAGCCATGGAAATTAGATAAGAAAAACAAATAAAATGCATCCAAATTAGAAAGGAAGAAGTAAAACTGTTACTCTTTGCAGATAGCATGTTTCTATATACAGAAAACTCTAAAGATTCCACAAACTATTAGAACTAATAAATGAATTCAGTAAAGTTACAGGATAGAAACTTAATATACAGAAATCAATTGCATTATCTATAACCATAATGCACTATCAGAAAGACAAATTAAAAAAACAATCCCATTCACAATTGCATGAAAAAGAATAAATTACCTAAGTATAAATTTAACCAAAGTGAAAGACCTGTACATGAAAACTATAAGATGCTGATAAAAGAAATTGAAGACACAAATAAATGGAAAAATGCCTCATGCTTATGAATTGGAAGATATATTGTGAAAAAGCCCATACTACCCAAAGCAATCTACAAATTCAATGCAATCCACATCAAAATCCTAATGACAATTTTTCAAAGAACTAGAATGATTAATTCTAAAATTTGTATAGAACCATAAAAGACCCTGACTAGCCAATCTTGAGAGACAACAAAGCTGGAAATATGATGCTCCCTGATTACAAACTATACTACAAAGCTATTGTGATCAAAGCAGTATGATATTGGCATAAAAACAGACACGTAGATCAATGGAACAGAACAAAGAGCCTACAAATAAACCCACACACATATGGTCAATTAACTTACAACAAAAGAGGCAAGATTATGTAATGGGAAAAAGACAGTCTCTTCAATAAATGGTTTTGGAAAAACTGGACAGCCACATGCAAAAGAATGAAACTGGACCATATCTTATGTCATACACAAAACTTAACTCAGAATGGATTAAAGACTTGACTATAAGAAAAGAAACCACAAGAAATCCTAGCAGAAAACATAGGTGGTAAGCTCCTTGGCATCAATTTTGGCATTATTTTTTTGGATCTGACTCAAAGGCCAATGGCAGCAAAAGCAAAAATAAACAAATACGACTACATGAAACTAAAGGAGCTTCTGCACAGTGAAAGAAACCATCAATAAAATAAAAATTCAACCTTCTGAATGGGAGAAAATATTTGCAAATATATATCCAATAATGTGCTAATATCAAAAATACATAAAGGACTCATATAACTCAATAACAAAAACACAAACAATGTAATTTAAAAATGGGGAGAAGTTCTGAATGGACATTTTTCCAAAGACATAAAAATGGCCAACAGACACATGAAAAGATGTTCAGCATCATTAACAAGTGTTGGCAAGGTTGTGGAGGAAAAGGAACCCTCATACACTGTCACTGGGAATGTACATTGGTGAGCCACTCTGGAAACCAGTATGAAGGTTTCTCAAAAAAATTACATAGACTACCATGTGATTCAGATATTACACTCCTGGGTACTTACCCAAAGAAAATAAAAACACTAATCCAAAAATATATATGCATGCCTGGGTTCCTTGCAGCAATATTTACAATAGCCAAGATATGGAAACAACTTAAGTGCCCATCGGTGGATGAATGGATAAAGAAAATGTGGCCATTTGTGACAATATGGTAGAACTTGATGGTATTATGCTAAGTGAAATAAATTAAACAAAGAAAAAAATACCTTACGATTTCACTTATATGTGGAATCTTAAAAAAAACAAATGAACAAATAAAACAAAGCAAAGCAAAACAAAACTCATAGATACAGAGAACAGACTGATGGTTATCATGGGAAGGGGGTTGGGGAATGAGCAAAAAGGATGATGGGGGTCAACTTTATGGTGACAGACAGCATCTGTTGTGGCGATCCCTTTGTAATACAAACAAATAACAAGTTACTATGTTCTATACCTGAATTTAATTGTGATATACCAATTTGGTATATTAAAAAATTGTTATATACCAATTTTACCTTAATCAAAAAAAAATTTTTTTAAAGGAAATAGAGCCAAGATACGGATAAAAAGAAACAGATGTCCAACAACATCATTTGAGCACCTGGAGACAGCCATGCCTGAAGAAGTGAATCCCTGGACTTCTCAGTCAGTGAATCAATAAATTCTCTTCTTTTGCCTAAGCTTATTCAACTCAGGTTTCTGTCACTTGTAAAGGAAAGAATCCTGACCAATTTACTTCCATTCCCACACAAGAATTCCATAGTCACTTTTCAGGAAGGGAAAATACTTTACCACCATTATGTACTTTACAGTAGCACAGAAATTTCATTTTTTTCTTTTTTTTAACCTTAACTAGGTAAATAACTGTGTTAAGATTCCCAATCAGTCAATAATTAATGGGCCTATTTTATTTTTAAGCACTAGGCTGCATTTCAGTAACTGTGGAGGCCACACAGCTGTTCAGAGTGACTGGCCCAGTCCCAACACAGAGATAAGGCTACCTGTGTTGTCAACGCGGCCCTTGTTCTGTCCTGGTTAAGCCACAACATACATGAACAAACTTGTGTGCTATGGTCAGCAGCCTAAAATTTACAGGATGACCTAACATGTCACCCATCCCAACTAGTCACAGTCCCTTCCCGGTTCCCCCATTTCTATCAGTTTCCCTGTCTACTTTGCCAACTACATTTAACCCACCATCATGGTCTATGGAATCTTTTTTTTTACAGGGCCTCCTGGTGTTGATGCTTTCTACTTTCACAGTCACATCCTTTATAGTTCTGGTTAAAATAATTCTCAGTCACTCTTGGTTGTGTGGCTCCTGAAAATGTATTAAAATGTGTTCCCAAATCCAATGCCACTGTATCAATCCGAGCTGCTCACCATCTCTCCTCACCACTTATACTTCCTCCCCTCCTCACCAAACACCTCCAATCTCCTCCATGCTCTCAAGTGATCCTTTTACAAGTTGTTTTTTAAAAGTCCAGGTCTGTCACTAACCTGTGTGGGATCCACCCTGTCAAAATTTGTTTATTTCTAAAAAGGAAATGTTCATATTTGAAAAAGCAGATTTTGTACTATAAAGCACAATTCTTACGATAAGAGTAAAAAGGAGAAAACTATGTGGTTTGGTATTTTAACTTGATAAAAATGCTTTCTAGGTTTCATTGTTCCAATTATTATCTAAATAACACACTAAGTGCTTCCAGATGACAGTGACTTCATTTCCATGAACACATAAACTGACCTAAATACATGCCAAGAGATATTGCTCAATTAAATCCATCAATGTGTGACTAGAAAATATAATTAAACACTAGCCAAGAAGAGTAGAGGCTGGGAATAAAAAATGCTGTATACAGTTCATGTCAAAAAGATATGCAGCTAATTTCTAAATTATCTCTAAACACTTAGAAAATAAAAGAGCAGCAGTGTGCTCCTGAGAGTGCCAATAAACCAAAAGGTTTTTTCCACTTTTGAAGCTTATTGTCTTTCAAGTTCACTGTGTCTGAATAGGTGGTCTATTTTGAATAGGGAATCCTAAAAACTTTTGTGAGAATTCTCACAAAAAATGGCTAAGATACATAAATTAACCAAGTGTATGAGTCAGCCAAACTCTAAGAATGGTTATTTGCAGAATAGTGAGATCCTGATTTACAGTCTTCTTGTGACATTTATATTAACATGGCATGTCCCCAGTGAAACGAAAAGGAATACGAAATGAACTGCAAAGGCTAAAGGTTGGACTGAGCAACTTACAAGGTCACTTGTAGAATAGTTGTCCGACAAATAATTTGATTTTGCAGTCTAAGCAGCTCAACTTACCAAGGTTCCCTTTATTAACTAAAACCTGATCTGAACTGAATGAACTGAATGATATTTAGACTATTTGTTGTCTTTATTCACCCGCTTATTGTGAAAATATTAATGGGAGGTGCTACCCCAGTAAAGAGGAAAAATTCTAGCATCAAAACAATCTAGAACCGAAGATCCCAGTTGAGGGATGGGGACCTATTCCATTATTTTATAATACTAGAAATATTGATCTTGTTTCTCCATAGTGTGCAGATTTTAGAAACTAGATATAACATTAGAGTTTTCAACAGAAAGTTCTAAAAATATCAGATTAGCCATTTCTGATCTCTCTCCTTATCAAGTATTATTTATTATTGAACTGAAATGGAGCACTGTACTAGACAATGGGGCGACGAAGAGGGGTAAGACATGACCCTTGTTTTTCAGATGCTCACAAACTAGTAAGTCATGGGACAGGCATTTTTTAAAAAGAATCCACCAAATCTGTACATAAATGCTTTCAAATTTCCCAGGGAAGAGCAGTCACTCAAATCTTTAAGTTCCTGGGGGCTTTATGAAGGAAATGAAACTTGTGCTGCCCCTCAAAAGATGTATAAAACTTACACAAAGGGAGAAGAGGAAAGTGCATTCCAAAACAAGGGAAAAAGCATAAACACAAGAAACTGGAATGTTCATGTCCAGTTTCAAAAACAATGAGGTGACCAATTTAGCTAGAATCAAAGAGGTAGGGGATTTATTTAATACTGATGGTCTATTTTTTGCCAGCACTCAACTGGAAACTAGAAATACAACAAAAAAAAGGAGGTCTCCGTTCTTGGAGGACTATAGTAAATGGAGATAGATTGAGAACTCTCCTAAAGTTTTATAAGTGTTGTGCTAGTGTGATGAGGATACAAAGAAAGATACAGTCAAATCTGCATGGATGGCTAAAGAAAGACTTCTTAGTGAAACAGCGACTGAGTTGGGTCACAGAAAGCACATTAGGATAACCACATGCCTAAAGCCAGAGGTGTTCTAAAACATTATTTTCTTAAGTGGATCTGTAAGTATAATGCCCTTACAACATGAAAATTCTATGACTTCTTTTGATAATCCATTCTGGCATTCAGCAGCCTTTCCCTTGCAAAGTTCTTTTTATTCACCATGTTACCAACTCTTCTTACAAAACTCAACATGGAATACTTTATAACTTCCAGCTTAAGTTTCCCAAATTCATGTTAATGTTTGCCGGGAAGGGAGGGACAATTAAAGAGGAAAGATATGTTGCATAATCCCCAATACAGACAACTTGAAACTCTGCAACTCTGATACAAAAGAATAAACAATTTAGTCTCAGCGCTGGCAGCCTGTCTTTGTTCGACTTCCTTGGGCTGCTATGTAAATATGGACAACATTACTACTTTGGGAAATAGGATTAACTAAAAACCAGGTGCTTAAAATATTCCCCAATTCAAATATAAATACACCAGAGTGTTTATCCATCAATCATTCCAAGTGCTCTTCACAGATTATTTAACTTCCCACTTTAGTTTACTCTTCATAATCCCTTCTCTCCAACTCAGGAACTTTTGCTATTAAGTGGTAGCAAAGATTTTCTCTTTCTGCCATATGGATTTCTCTTGCCATTGGAGGAATACAAACATGCTCAACTCCTTTACATTTTAAAATGATCTAGTTTAAGAGCAAGTCTCCCCAGCCTTCTTAACAGAGTTGGTGTGTTTTACTTTAATGCATGACACACAGGTCCCCAGTTTCTTCAGACACTCACATTCCTGGTTGCAGAGAAAGGACTTCCCATACTTTCCAAGATAAATGTCTTCTTCTTAGTACATAATACCATATGAATAGACCCACTGCACCAAATACAGAATTATATCAGAGTTGATCCTTCAAGAAAGAGGTCACACATTTTCCATCTTTATGTCTACGAAATAATATCTGGTACATAATAGTACTGTCTAAACAGTTGTTGGTTGAATGAATTATAAAATAAAATTAATGACTTATGATATCTAATGCTATTTTAAACTAATGATGCAAATATTAAAATAAACTCAATATTTTGTAAATTTCACCGTCATTAGCAAAATAAACCCCAGAATTCTGAGTTTTTATGCAAAAAGAAAATACCAATTGAATTTTACTTTGGGGGAACTAGGGACCCAGCAGAAGTAGGGAATAAAAGTCATCAAATTTGTGTGCACTGTGGTGTATGAATTTGATATCTTCCTACTTTCAATATTTGAGGATCTGTGTTTATTTTAAAGAAAAATACTTCTTCAAAAAATTTCTGTTAGCTCATCTGTCATTAATTTAAAATGTCAAGGTGTCTGGGGAAGATATTTTGGGGCAGAGCTGCTCTCCCAAGTTAGGAGATACAGAGACCAAAATGTTTATAAAGGAGCCTCAGGGCAGCTTTCGGCCCTACCCATTGGGAAGTCCAAGATCAAGAGGCCAGCCAGTCCAGTTCCTGGATAAAGCTCTCCTCCTGACTTGGATGGCCAGCTTCTCCCTGTGGCTCACATTGCAGAGAGAGCTCTCTGTAATTACTTCCTTACACCAAAAACATCCACAGTGGGGGGTAGGGCTTCAACACAGGACTCTGGAAGGGACACAGTGCTGTCCACAGCCTCACTCAGTTGGTGAGGGCCCACCTGCAGGAGCTTACCAAAGAGTAACTTACTGGTTGCAAGTGGATATTCAGTGTTCATAGGCCTAAGTCACTGTTTCACTAGGAGGATGCAGAATTTTGGCTGATCCAGCAAAAAAAGTTAAATGGGTCAATAAAAAGAGTTTCAATGATCTATTCAAAATTTAAAATAAAAATTAATTTGGAATTAAGAGAATTTCTGCCATAACTTTCTTGGCAGAAATTAGAGTTGGAGAAGGAGGGGGGACCTGGTTCACGTGCCAGAGTCACTTGAATGGCCCTTTTAGTTAAGAAAATGTGAATCAGTATGGCTTCCATTGCCCATGGATACAGGTATAACCAAATCTTTGTCTTTGTTTTGTTTGAGTATTCAGTAAAAACTGCCTTCCCCCTGGTATGTCTGATAAGCTTTTTAGACTATGGCCATTCCAGGTATCCTGGCCCTCATGTGTTTCATTCCTGCTCCTTAAAATGGCCTTCAGCTGTTTCTGATTTGGTCGACTCCATATGGCCTCGCGAAGGGAAGTCAAGCATCACCTCTCTGAAGCGCTCCCTTAGCCTCCCCTCCCACCTGATTTAGATAACCCTCCGCTATACTGGTAACACCTACACGCACGATAATCATACTGAACTGTGACCACTGATTTATCCTCTACTGCTTCACTTAGACTGGACGCTGCTTGAAAACATGGACCACGTTTTATCCGAATCTCATCCATTCAACATGGATGAATGGACAGATGAGTAGATGGATAAACAGGCAGATAGTGACACATAATCTTTATAAACAGAGATTTGGATTCAACTCAATCTGACTCCATGATGCCAATGGCCCTGCTTCTTTAATATGGTTTTTCTTTCGTTCAACTAATGAATAAGTTCACTACAATGAAATTAGTTGACCAACTAACTAATCTACAAACTCGATAGTTGACTTTAGTTGTACTTATAGAAGACTGGAATATCTTAATAACCTCATGTTGCCTTCAGTTTTTTTAGTAAATAATAAGGTTTTAAAAAATTATTTCATTTTCTTAATTACCTCACCAATCCCTTCCCTCTGCAGCAACAATAAAAAAACTATTAAATATTTCTAAGTATATCCTCATATATCTGGATAACAAATCTGATACTTAAGAATTTTCTTCTAAGTAATCAAAATTAAACCTAAAGTTTTAATACTGCATGGACTGAAATGAAAAAATAAGCTTCTAAAATAATTTCCAAGAACTTAGTGGAAAGGGGAATAATAGAGAATTTTCAGATTTCTACTTTTAAATAAGTGAAAAATACATTAGCTAAGTATTTAAGAAATTCCTAAGGACCTGTTAACTAGACTTAACAGTCCAGGGTGATTCAGGCCAGGTCCAGTTGTGGAAAATAATAAAAGGCAATTGTATATCTATTCAAAGCATCCTTCTCACAGTAAATCCCAAGATTATATTAGTTAACCCTCTTATTTAAAATATGTGGGTGATATATACCAAGATGCTGAAATGTCTGGAGTTGAGATGTTAATTTGCTGATGTCATTAATTCTTAGTCTGATTTCCTTTAGATCCAGATGGTGTGGTTTCTCAACTCTCCTTATTTCTGGCCAAGATAAAAACCCAACCAGTTCTCAACTAAAACAAGTAAAATATTTACTTAGAAAAAAACTACTTCCCTAAAAGCCTATTATAATATTCTAGTCTTCCCACTCCAAACTTTCTTTCCTCTGTTCTTTCCCGAGTTTTTTAAGTATATCATATAAGTTTTAAGTATATCATATTTGATAATACATAACATCAGGTAAACTGACCAACCATATATTTTTAAAAGAGACAATTTCAGACAAATCAGAAATTGATTTGGTACAGAAGTTGAAAAATATTGCATATTAATATATACAATTTGTTCAGGTGAGAAATCATTCAACAGTGGATTACATATCAGATTTAATGATACTAAATTTATTGGAAAAAAGTTAATGGATTGATATGTAACTCAGTTTTTCAAATCAAAGTTGGATTGCAACTATAGGTCAGTCATACATGCAATAATTTGACAAAAAACAATGAAAGCATTTTGTGATATCGATTCATATATGAAATCTCAAACTGCTGAATATCTTGGGGGGTGTTGGGGTGGGTGGGTGAAACAGATGAAGAGGATAAAGAAGCACAAAACCCCTATCATAATATAGTCACAGGGATGAAAGTACAGCATAGATAATATAGTCAATAATTCTGTAACATCTTTCTATCTTGACATACAGTAACTACACTAGTTGGGGGGAGGATTTAATGTATGTAACTGTTAAATCACTATGTTGTATACTTAAAGTTAATATAATATTGTTTATCAACTATGCTTCAATAAACAAAAAACCAAAAAATTAATATTACATATCTTAATATTATTTATAAACTGCCTGTTGCACTTCCTTTAACACAGTAAAATTTATAATAACATATGTATCCAGAGATATGCCTGCACTTTTTTCAGAAAGCCAGTTGTTTAACATTTACTGGCACACCACTGTTGGCAGTGAGGGTGGGGGATTATGGCAATTCCTCTAAATACAAAGATTTAATCAATAGCTTCCAATGAAAAAAAACAGAGAAACTAAAGTCTCCAAATATAAAACTCTTAGATGTAAAAACAAAGAAAAATCTTTATGACCTTAGAGTATGGTTGCTTAAATGTGACATCAAAAGCCCAAGGAACAAGAGAAAAAAAAATGGATGAATTCAATAGCTTCTAAATTAAAAGTTCTGTGCTTCAAATTACTATTCAAGAAAGCAAAAAGACAATCCACAAAATGGTGAAAATATCTACATATCCTATCTAACAAAGGACTAGATTCCAGAATATATAAATTACTCTTACAGCTCAATAGTAAAAAGAACCCAATTAAAGATGGACCAGAGATCTGGATAAACATTTCTCCAAAGAATAGATAAACAAATGGCCAAAAGCACATGATAAGATACTCAACATCATTAGCCCTTAAATTCAAAACAATACCACAGTGAGACACTACTTCACACCCACTAGGATGGGTCTAATCAAAAAAATTAGTAATAATGTTGGCAAGGCTTTAGAGAAATTGGAGATCCCTCATACACTGGAATGTAAAACTGTACGGCCACTTTGGAAAACAGTCTAGCACTTACAAGGTGAAATTTAAGAGTTACCATATAGTTTAGTAATCCCACAGCTGGAGAAATACCCAAGAACAATGAAAAATGTGTACACACTAAAACTGGTACATGAATATTTATAACAGCACTAATCAAGAGAGCAAAAAAGTAGGAATAAACCAAATGTCCATAAATGAACTAATGAATAAACAAATAAAACAAGATGTATCCATGAAGTGGAATATTATTCAGCAATAAAAAGAAAGGAGATTGAGAGGGTGCAAAGGTTCCAGTATGGGAGACTAAGTAGAAAAACTAACAAGATGAAAAAATGCCGTCCTTGCAAGGACTCTGGAAGCTCTAGGTCTCATGGGTCCCTCTTTATATACAGGTAAACAGAAGCTCAGAGCAGTCATATTACAGGATGCCATGAGAAAGCAGAGCCGCAGTCTAAACCCTGATTTTCTCAGTCCATGTTTTTCACCCCTGTAGGATTGTAATTGAAGAAAAGATATGATGCTAAAATTGTACTATTGCTACTATCATACTCATTATTGTTTGGGTATTAGGTGTTTGGCAAGTCGTTTATCATAATGGTTATATTCCTGAGTTGAATTTCTCCCCTTATGCAAAACACAAACAACACATATCTACCTCTATCAGCATCTCTGATCAAAATTCTTAATAGAATGAAATTGAAGAATTTCTTTGGACTCACAAAGCTACCCAGTCAATGGCAACGCATGTTTCAGACCAAGTTCTGGAGAAAGCACCAGGCAACAGGCCAGAGGACAGTCCCAGCATGGAAACACAGCTTCAGACAGGTTCCCAGGTTGGCCACAGACAAGCAAATTCACCGTCCTTCCGCATGTCCTTTGCTGCTCAGTCCTTTTCCCACCCTTGGTTTTGCCAGCATTTTTCCTGCTGTCCTATCTTTCTGTTTCACCTTTTTAACCAGAGTACTGTATACAGTTAGAGTGGCATATAAACTGACTCAATCTTCTAGGGTACAGGACTGTTTAAATCTGGGAAATACATAATTTTAGAATAGTGATTAACAGTTAAAAAATGCAAAAATTATATTGCCAAAGCTATAGTTAACCTTTTAAAGTAACCAACATTTATATTTAAAAGCCAAAAAAAATTTATACAGAAATTGTTAATAATGGCATCTCATTAATAAAGAGACTTACAAAACGTAAGTCTTTCAGGAGCTCCAATACAGTACTTATTTTTCAAATAAAGCCCTGACCTCTAGTGGCTAAACTGAATTAATTCAATACTTGAATCTACTGAATGTTGCCCTAAAAAAAGGGACAGCCAGACACTATAACCTCCCTAATGTAATGTAATAGGCAACATACAGTTCCACCTATGAAATACTTGTATAAAAAAAATCAAATTCGAATCTGATCTAGCTTCCAAGTTGGGGGAAATAAAAAAGTAAATAAATACTTCCTTTATAAAATACAAAGGTAAAAAAATGTTAACACCAATCTAGAACGTGGGAAGTTCTATCCCACAAAAGACAGGTTTTTGTTTGTTTAAACAAAGGACATGGAAGTGTTGGAAGAGAGAACTCCTACAGATTAAAAGTATCTTTCAAGGGATATATTAAACAAATGCAGCATGTGAACCTTGTTTGGATCCTGATGTCAACAAATTTTCCTTGAAATTGTGAAAACTAGGGAAATGTAAACTTTGTATATCAAATGATAACATGGAATTATAATTTACTTTTGATGTTTGATTTGATAATTATGATTACTTTTTTAATGATCTCTTAGAGATATTTAGTGAAGTATTTAGAGTTGGAATTTTTTAAATACTGAAGTAGAGAAAACTTCAGATGCAAAGTCCCTAAGTAGAAATGCATTTAAGAAGGTGAGATCAAACAGGTCGTGGGAGTGCAGGATAATACAGGGATAACATAAAAATCTGTAGGATTTTAATGACTGGCTATGTGAGACAGGAAGCCATCAGAGTATTTTTTGTTCAGGAGTAAAATTATCAGATTTACATGTTTAAAAGGTATGGAAATAAAACTGAACACAGGGCAACCAGTTGGGAAGCTATCGCCATAATCTACAGTAAGGAAATCATGGCTTAGACTGAATGGTAAGAAGTGGTCGTATTCTGCTTAAATTTTAAAACTACAGCTGGGAGGACTTACTGATGGCTAAATGGGAGTGTGAGAAAAAGAAAGCAATCAAAGACAGCCTCTGTCTTCTAGCCTGAGCTACTGGAAAGATGGAGCTATCTGCTGAGACAGGAAAGATAGCAGGAGGCCACTTAGTGGCGGAATTTGAAGTTGTTTTTACCATGGTTTTTTGCCCAGTCTTATTGAACTATAATTGACATATAACATTGTATTTGTTTAACATATACAACGTAACGATTTGATGTATGTATATATTAGAAATCATCATCATAAGTCTAATTAACATCAACTCAGATACAATATTTTTCTTCAGATGAGAACCTTTAAGATTTACTCATAGCAATTTTTTTTTTGCTGAGTTAAATGAGTTCTTTACATATTTTTGATATTGACCTCTTACCAGGTACATGATTTGCAAATATTGTCTCTCATTTGGTAGGCTGCCTTTTTATTTTGTTGGTGGTTTCCCTTACTGTACAGAAGCTTTGTAGTTTGATGTAGTCCCACTTACTTATTTTTGTTTTTGGTGTCAAATACAGAAAATCATTGCCAAGACCAATGTCAAAAAGACTACCACTATGTTTTCTTCTGGAAGTTTTATGGTTTCAGGTATGGTGCTCAAATCTTAATCCATTTTGAGTTGATTTTAATATATATTGTAAGACAGACTTCTAGTTTCATTCTTTTCCATGTGGCTGTCTGCTTTTCCCAAAACCATTTATTGAAGAGATTTCCTCCCTACTGCATATTCTTGCCTCCTTTGTAACAAAGTAATTGACCATATATACTTGGATTTATTTTGGGGCTCTCTACCCTGTTCCACTGAACTCTGTGTTTATGCCAATACCATACTGTTTTGATTACTATAGCTTTGTAAAATTGATGGAAATCAGAAAGAGTGATTCCTCCCTCTTTGTTCACCTTTCTCAACATTGCTTTGGCTACGTGGGATCTTTTTGGACCACCTTTATAATACTTCTTTGAAAAATGCCATTGGAATTTTGATACCAATTGCAGTGAATCTGTACTTTGCTCTGGGCAGTATAGACATTTTAATAATATTGATTCTTCTAATCCATGAACCTGGAATATCCTTTCCTTTATTTATGTCTTCAGTTTCTTTCATCAATGTGTTGCAGCATTCACTGTATTGATCTTTCACTAGCATGGCTGGATTTTTTGTTTTATTTTTGTTTTTGCTTTTTTTTTTTTTTTTTTTTTAGTGTGGCTGGATTTATTCCTAGTTTTTATTTTTACATATTGATTTTTATGCAAATTTACTGAAAACAATTATTAATTCCAATACCTTTTTGATGAAATCTTTAGGGTTTTCTACATATATCATGCCATCTTCAAAAAGAGACAGTTTTACTTCCTTATATCTAATTTGGATGCCTTTTATTTCTTTTTCATGTCTAATAGTTCCAAATAAAACTTCCAGTACTATATTAAATAAAAGTAGTGTGGGCATCTTTGTTATATTCCTGATCTTAGAGGAAAAGCTTTCAGCTTTTTTTTTCACCATTAATTATGATGTAAGCTATGGGCTTGTCATATATGGCCCTAATTATGTTGAAGTATATTCCCTCTGTACCACTGGGTTAAGAGGTTGAATAATGGATGTTCAATTTCATCAAATGATTTTTCTGCATCTGTTAAAATGATCATATGGTTTCTATCCTTCATTTAGTTAATATGGTGTAGCTCATTGATTTGTGGATGTTAAACCATCCTTGTATCACAAGACTATATCCCACTTGATCAGGGTATATGATCTTTCTAATGTACTGTTTAATTAAGTTTGCTAATATTTTGTTGAGGATTTCTGAATCTATGCTCATCATGATTACTGTCCTTTAATTTTCTTGTTGTGTCCTTGATTGGTTTGGATAATGCTGGCCTCATAAAATGAGTTTGGGAGTGTTCTCTCCTCTTCCATTTTTTGAAGAGTTTGAGAATCATTTATCTTAATTCTTCTTTAAATGGCTAGTAGAATTCTTGTGGAGCTATCTGGTCCTGGACCTTTGTTTCTTGGAAAATTTTTGATTACTGATTGAATAACCAACTGGTCTCTTCAGATTTTCTATGTCTTCATAATTCAGTCCTGGTAGGTTGTATGTTTCTAGAAATGTATCCATGTCTTGTAAGTTGTCCAATGTGTTGGCACAGTTTTCATAGTAATGTCTTATACTCCTCTGTGTATCTGTGGTAACAGTGATTATGTATTCTCCTCTTTCATTTCTAATTTTATGCATTTGCATCCTCTCTTTTCCTTGGTGAGTTTAGCTAAAGGTTTTTTCATTTGTTTCTTTTCAAAACACCAACCCTTAGCTCAATTGATCTTTTCTATTATCTTTTTAGACTCTATTTCATTATTTCTACTCTGATCTTTGTTATTTTCTTCCTTCTACTAACTTTGGGCTTCATTTTTTCTTTTTCTAATTTCTTGAGGTGAAAATTTCAGTTATTTGTTATCTTTTCACTTCTTAATGTAGATGATTATTGCTATGAACTTAGATCTTCAATCTGCTTGTGCTGTATCCCTTAACTTTCAGTATGTTGTATTTCTATTTTCACTTGTCTGAAGGTATTTTTTTAATTTCTTGATTTCTTCTTTAACCTACTGGTTATTCAGCAGCATGTTGTTTAATCTCCACATATTTGTGAATTTTCCATTTTTTTCCTATAACTGATACCTGGTTTCATACTACTGTTTGGAAAAAAATACTTGATATGACTTCAGTCTTCTTAAATTTATTAAAACTTGTTCTTTGGTCTAACATATGATTATCCTGAGAATGTCTATGTGCACTTGAGGAGTGTATACTCTGTTGCTGATGGATCGAATGTTCTGTATATATCTGTTTAGTCCATCTAGTCTATTACACAGTTTAAGTCCAGGGTTTCCTTATTGATTTTCTGCCTAGATGATCTATCCATTGTTGGAAGTGGAGTATCAAAGTCCCCTACAATTATTGTATAGCTATCTAGTTCTCTCCTCAGGCCTGTTAATATTTGCTATATATAGTTAGGTGCTCCCATTTGAGTTCACATTATTTCCTCTTGTTGGATTAACCCATTTATCATTATGTAATGACATTCTTTGTCTGTTATTATACTCCATGACTTAAAGTCTATTTTTTATGATAAAAGTATAGCTATACCCACTTTATTTTTGGTTTCCATTTGCATGGAATATCTTTTTCCATCCCTTTAATTTTGGTCTGTATGTGTCCTTAAAACTGAAGTGAATCTAATCTCTTGCAGGCAGCATATAATTGAGTCTTGTTTTTTTATCCATTCAGCCCCTCTACACCTTTTGATTGGAGCAGTTTTTGCCAGTTAAACTTGAAATGCTTACCAGATGTTCAAAAGAAGATGTTAATGAGTCTAGAGTCTGTGGGAGTAGTCTGGGTTGGAAATATAAAGATAAGAATTGTTAAGCTCTACCACTAACTATTCTATGCCTATCCTAACCTTTCAAATTTCCTCACCTATTAGGTTGGACCATATGTAGGTCACCTTTTAGGCCGGACCATTTTTGCAAGTCAAAATGTTAAAATATTAGCCTGTGGTTCAAATAGAAACTACCCTGTTTCATAAGGCAGTTAAAATGCTCAAATGAGATTAATGTGTACAAATTTACACAGTAAATGTTTAACATATTGTTATGAGGGAGCTCATCTGGTGACAAATTAGAAGAGGCATTTTCATAACTTTAGAGTTCATTCTCATGTAAAACACACATTTGAAGATGATTTTAGGTTACTCATGTGGAATATTTTTAGGGAGGGCTCATAGCCAGGTAAATGTGTTCAGCAGATGTTCAAGTGATCATTGTACGCTAGCACAAACCTCACCACCTATTTGGGCAACTTCAGTTAGGCAATGCTGGAGAGATGAAGTCTGTCAAAACCTGTTTTTTAAAATAATCCAGTCTAGATTAACCCAACATTGGATTAATACCCCTAATTAGTATTCCTGATTTACTCTCTCTCCAGTTGTTGTCTTCTTTTTTTTTTTCAGGGTTATCCTCGGGAGAGTTGGACACATTCTCCTGAAACTAGTGCTGGCTATAGGGAGCTTTGGCTTAGCTGGTGCCAATAAGAACTCAACATGCCATTCCACGGAATCTCATTCCAAGTGTATAGAACTTCCTTTGATGGCCTTACTGAGACAATTCAAGAATTAGAGATTCATTCTTTGCCATTTAGAAAACCTTTTTATGGTTCTCATACTTTCAGGCACTTGCGAATCCCTTAGGAGTTAGAAAAAGAGATAGTTTTTAATTGAAACAAAATTTACTAGGTTTACAATAAAATTAGTACATTGAGCCTAAAGGTTTAAAAGATATATTTATAATAAAATTAGAACATTGAGCCTAAAGGCTTAAAAGACATAATTTACACATTTAAAGATATAATAAAATGAATATTTACTGAAACACCAGCAACAGTAAATACTTATTTCAAGCCCAAAATCTCTTCTCAAGACAGTCAGCAATTCAACAGACATTTCTCAGGGTTCTTTGCAAATCCTCTTGCCTTTACAGCCAACACACTCACTTCTCCTTTTCCTTGGTTTCAACTATCATCCTTATGCCAACTATTAATAGATGAATAACTTTGATTTAGGGAATCTTTTAAAACTGTGATGAGTTTCCAGACCTGGTGGTGGCTGAGGTGATCCAGCCAGAAATTGTCCCAGTATCACTAAGCATCATTTTGTTAGGCTATATAGCTTACTACCCTCCAATTGCAGCAATGCTTATTTTGGGCAAACTTTAAAGAAAATATATAGGATCTGGATTTTCAAAAAGAGAACAGTTTGATCCAAGGAAAATACTAATACAGTACTGGCTATTCCATTTGGTGCAAGAAGATGTCACTTATATCCAAAAAAACTCTCATGTATAATATAAACAATTTCGTTATTTTCAGCAAACATTTTTTTCTGAAGCCCTAGCTTGTAAGGACACCAGGGTAGATATGCATTCTGAATGATGAAAGGATGACACAGTCTCATGGGGCTTAAAATGTCACAGAGGAACAGACGTATGCTCAAGTAATCATATATAATACACGGCACACACAACGCAATGCTAGAAATTTGAACAGTCAAAGCAAAAACTGCCCCAAAGTTAAAAAGGCAAGGAAGATTCAAGGCTATTGAAATAGGTAAGAGAGATCAGAACAGTCTGAACTCAACTCTGCTGAAACAAAAGATGGGAGAGTTGTTTGGTCTTTTTGTTACTATTTTATCATGGTAAAATATACATAAGATAGAATTTAAGATTTTAACCTGTTTTAAATGTACAACTCAGTAACGTAAGTATTCACAAATATTATACAACCATCAGTATTACCTATTTCTAGTGTCACATATTCCAAAATGGAAAATCTATACTCATTAAACAATAATTTCCCATTCCTCCTTCCCCACAACCTCTGGCATACTGTTTTACTTTCTGTCTCTATAAATTTGACTATTCCAGGTACCTCACTAAGTGGAATCATACAACTGTCTTCTTGTGTTAGGCTTACTTCATTTAGCATAATGTTTTCAAGATTAGCGTGTATTTCCATATTAGCATGTATTAGAATCTTATTCCTTTTCAAGGCTGAAAAATACGCCTATGTATGTTTATACCACATCTTGTTTACCTGTTTATCTGTTGAGGAACATTTGGATTGTTTCCACTTGTTTTTTGGTTATTGTGAATAATGCTACAATAAACAATAGTGTACAAATCCCTCTTCAAGTCTCTGCTTTCAATTCTTTTGGGAAGTACCTAGAAGTGGAATTGCTGAATCACATGGCAGTTCTCTGTTGAACTTTTTGAAGAACCACCATGTTTTCCATAGCAGCTGCACCATTTTACATGCCTGCCGGCAATGCACACTGATTCTAATTTCTCCAAATCCTGCTAACACTTGCTATTTTCCATTTTCTTGATAATAGTCATCCCAATGGATGTGAAGTGGTATCTTAAGAGGTTTTTATTTGCATTTCCCTAAAGATTAGTGATGTTGAACATCTTTTCATGGGTTTATTGGCCCATCTTTGAAGAAATGCCTAGTCAAGTCCTTTTCCATTTTTGTCCTTATGGCAATTTATGAGTTACAGAACAGAAATTGAAGTAGTAACCTTATTGCTTTGAATACAAATATATTATTTCACTGGACTGGTATTTGCATACGATGATTAGTCCCTCAGCAGCTGAAAGACTCTATCAGCATTAAATACACAGCTAACAGTAATTCTGATCCTATGAAGGGCAGACCAGGATAACTACTCCCTCTAGAAAGGAAAGTGCTTGTCCATATGAGGTGAACTCTCTCTCCAAAGGAGCCAAATGATAACAATGATTTTCAAAGGCCAATGATTCAGTGATGAGTAAGATTTTTCCATGAAAAGTATGACTTCAGAGTATTTATAGGTTCCCTGAAGCCTTTCAGATTAGAAATACAGCAAATGGCCTAATAATTTGATATTTCTAAATCTAAGCGCATTTACCCAGCACATAGCTGGTTACTAGAGATCACAGCAGTTATTTATGACATGAGTTTGGTGGATCATAGGTAAACAGCATATAGAAGCTTGCTGACAACATTTAAAACTACAAACATACGAATTCCTTAGATCTTAAACACACAAACAGTGATAACTGAGTAATTACACATGTGCTACATACATCTATTTCCTCTCAAGGGTGCAATAAAGAGTCTATCATCATTCGGTCAGAAATGTTCCACCGGTCATAAAATATTTTCCTTTGTTTTCTATCACGGAGCTAACTACAGTAGGTGCTGAGGTAGGTGGTAATAGAAGTGTATTTATCTTCAGTGTTGTCTCCAGCTTCTTTCTTAGAAGTATTTATTATTAGTTAATCTTATTTACAGGTCTTCCAAATAAATGTACAGGTCTCTGTAGGACTGATGGGCTGTTATGCCTATGGACTGTGGGTGCTTCCAAAGGGGGCACTCAGCTGGGATATTTAGTTCTGGTGCACTCAGTGATGGAGAAAACACAGCTGAATCTTCAATATGACTTACGACAGTCTTCCTTCAATAATACACTAGTTGAAATACAAAGGTTCAAAGCCAAAACAACTAAAGATTCAGGAAAGAAAACAGTCCACATTCTCAAGTAATGAAAATTATATCAATTTATCACATACTGTGTATTCTTCTAGTTTGATTTCCATTTTTTATAGAAGCAGAAAGAAACTGAAGGTATCTTTCAAGGCAACTTGAGAAACTATTGCGAATTCATCTCCAGCAATGATCCTGCCACCACCTTCCTCTCACTTTCTCATTCTCTCCAAATAACATTCTTCTGTGTTTCAAAAAACCCCTTAATAGGTCATTAGATTTAATTCAAAATCCTCTTGAAAATCTCTTTCTTGATAAAATGACACAAATGATCATCTAGAAGAATATATTAGGAATCAACAGAAAAACTGTTTACCATTACACAGGGCATTAAAAGGGATACAGACGAATGGCCAGATGAGGAGGTACACAGGGCTAGGTTTCCCGCACAAGAGCCTCCATCCACCTGGATGGAGAGGAGTGCCCCTGGCAGGACAGCTGCTACCAGGCCAGCAGGCAGGTCCTCCTCAAGCACTGCTGGGACCGCCCTCTCCCTGACTCCCCTCCCCTTTCCCCCATCCTGGGAGGAGCAGCCTAAACTAGAAAAGAAGCTGTAACAGCAGGAGCAGGGGCACCAGAGAGCTCAGCATTCAGGAGGGAGAAAGAGACACTCCAGAAAATAATTTCCACTCAGAGCAGAGCCAGGCAGTCACACCTTCAATTCTGAAATCGAGGACACACTTAGGTTGGGGTTTGGGATGGGACAGCAGCGCCGCAGCAGCCAAGGAAGGGCCAAGGAAGGGCCGTGAGGCCAGTGGAGTAACTGGCACCAACAAATGCCAAACACACCCGGACCCAGTCACTGCTAAGAAGAGAAAGCATTTGTAGAATGCATGTCGCAGAGATTTGCAGGCCTGTGAGTCCCTCAGATGTGTGCCCCAGAACACCTTACCTAAACCCTTTAAAATCTCATCTTACTCGTTTTGCAAATTGGGGCTAATAATCGTGCTTCCCCCAGAGGATTGCTGTGAATGTAAAGCCCTTGAAAGAATGCATGGCACATGCTCAATAACTGTTGTTAAGGAGAAAATTATTCTGACACTTGTTAAAACTGTAAGGAAGACTTTATTCAGGACCATCACAATAGGTATAGGAGCCAAGCTCTCACAATAGGAGAGAGAGATGGACCCGAGCTCCAAATACAAGGAAAAGTGGGGATTTATAGCCAAGGAGCAGGCTGAGGAGTAGGTAGTCAGAGGACAGAAAATTACTAAGAGGAGACATTAAAGACACAGGGACTCTTGCTAAATGGACTCAACAGGATTCTTGCTGTAAGCAGGCCAGAGTGATCAGACACTGAGGGTGGGGCATTCTCTCTAAACTGACTTAGCAGGATTCTTGCTAAAACTGTGCCAGGAAGCAATGGGGGAGAAGGTGGCAGGAGGGCAAGGTCAAAGCCAAGTTGAGAAGAGGGATCAGAGGTCAAGGAGTCAGTCACTGGTTAGGCATTGCCAACAATTCAGAGTTGTGAGGGCTAAGTGAAAGGGCACATATTGAGCACTGAAAATTGTGCTCAATAAATACTTTTCTTTGAGTAGCTCTACAAACTTAGTAATTAGGATCATTGTCCACAAAGCCAAACAGCCTGGATTACTTGAGGTGGGGCCATAATAAATGGTATTATGAAAAATTTCTAACCTGTACAAGAGTAGAAAAAAAAGAAAAAATGGCCTCCCATCCACCAGCTTAGACAATGATCAATTCATGGCCAATGTTGATTCACCTAAACCCACACACCCACTTCCCCCTCCTATGGATTATTTTGGAGCAAATCTGAAAAACATCATTTCATCTATAAACATTTCAGCATGCAACCTTTTAGAATGTATCTTTAAAAATAAAGTTTCTTTTAAAAAACAAGTGGTAGTACCATTAGCACACCTAAAAAATAATTATTGGAATCAGTGTTCACATTTCCTATGACATCTCAAAATTTTGCAGTTTGTTTTTAAAAATGTCTTTTAATATGTTAGTTCTCTCTCTTCTCTGTTTTTCTTACAATATATTTGTGAGGAAACACTCCTGTGTGCCTTGCAGAACTTCCTATATGCTGGATCTTGCTGACTGCATCCCTGCAGTTATTTAACTTGTTCCCGTGTTGTCTTTCTTCTTTGTAGTAACTAGTGAGACATAGGGGCACGATTGGGCTTCTTGCTTTTTGCAAAATTCCTTTCTACATAGTTCTGTGTACATCTGTCAGGAGGAACATAATGTCTGGTTGTTTCTCATTATGTGATATCAGCGGCCCATCAATGTCTAGATGCATTGTTTCACTTGGAGCTTCAAAATGATGAAATCCTGATTCTATCCTTCTGCCTTTAATTACCCTTTATTGCTCTTTAAAAAGAAACTCTACATGTGAATTGAGCCCTTTGAGATACAGTGAATTACAAAAACAGGAAAAGGTTGAGTTCTATTTACCAGTTTCCATTAGTAACAGAAAATACAAATTAAAAAATAAATACACACACACGTATGTACATATATAGTATACTATAGTGAAATAGCAGAATAAATAAAAAATATATAATGGTTACCAATCAAGGGAAGAAGGAAGAAGAATGAGGGAACTGAAATAGAAGCTAGAATTTCTGAGTTTAATCTTGCATTGCAGATTTGATTTGTAACCATATGATTGTATTACATACTTACAAAAATAAATTATTAAAATACCAATTCCTAAAAAGAAATGCAAAAACAAATATCTGTATGTATCAAGTTGTTAACATAACCAACGAGTAAGAAATTATTTTCAATGACTTAAAAAACACACACTTTGCATATGCATTTCTAGTAATACATACTCTTAGAACAAAAAAAATCTTCCAAAAAACCTTTGTTCCAGTGATCATTGTCAGTGGTAGTCTTGGTATTGTTCTTCTGAGACGGTTGAAATGTTTTGTAGAATAAAGCAAGGAATTATTGCTTTAGGCAGTTGGGGACCAGCATTTTCAGAGTGGGAGAAGGCGTATACAGATGGAAGATCAAGAGGTGAAATAAAAACCGTCTAGGACTGAATCTGAATTGGAAAGTCCATATAAATTCACGATGTATGTTATCATGTATTTATATATTTTATTTTTATTATATTTGTTTCCTACCTCTGTCCACTGAAACACGTAGAAACAATGCCGAACCCGGTGGCCATGAACACCATTAGTGCCAGGTTGCTCTGCTTTCCCTCTAAAAGGAACCAGGGCTCACTACAGGTGTGGCACTTCTTCGCACAACACATGAGAAAAGGGGGGAATGGGCGTTTCATGGTAAGAAAGGAGGCAGAGACTGCAGGTAAGAGGGATCAAAGCCATCCAGGTAACCACCCAGCAAACGCGAATGAGAGTGTGGAAGGGACCCTGTAGGAGAGGAGAGGCCCGACCTGACAGGCATTTAGAAACAGAACTCTGGGGACTTGACGGTGGGATGTGGGCTCTTTCTTATCTACAGGAAGTTGACAGTCACCAGCAAGGAGAACACAGAAAATCTGAAGAAAAAGATGGTGAATTCATTTTGGACACTTTATATTTGAAAGGCCTTTGGTGCATCAAGTGAAAATGCTGAGTTCCCAGAAATACGTAGAACTGTAGATTTGGGAGTCCTCAGCATTTAGGCGGGAGCCAAACCTGTGGGAGTGGATGAGTTCAAGCCAGAATCCTGAGAAAAACACTTTACGAATATATTGGCCTATCGCATGCGTGTGTGTTTAATGTAACTGTTTACTGTGGACATTTTTGAACACACCAAAGTGGACATATGATGAATTACTAGAACCTCTTACTCAGCTTCGATAATTACCAATAACTCACCATTCTTATTTCATTCATAATTTCACCTGTAAATGCTACATTTTGCATCTCTAGGAGATAAGGTTCATTTTTCTTATTCTCATAAACAAAAACATCACTAATCCACCTAATATTATTTTATTAGTTTGCTAGGGCTGCCCTGACAAAAATACCACAGACTCCACTCTCTCTGGTGTCCCTATGGGTCCTAATCTCCTCTTTTAAGGATGCCAGTCACAGTGGATTCGGGCCTGCCCTAACAGCCTCATTTACCCTCATCATCTCTTTAAAGGCCCATCTCCAAATATGACCACATTCTGAAGTATTAGGGTAGACATTCAACACAGGAACTTGGAGGGGCAGTGCTGTAAACAGGTGCTTAGTAATGTGCCGAAATTGGAGAAGGGGAAGCAATCGACAGTCCAATGATTGGGTCTCAGTCTGTTAGCAGGTCTGTGTCCTGAACTGTGAAACTCACAGATGCTTCTCAGCCCCCCACCGCTGTGTGTGGGACAGGATGGCCAGCACAGGCTGGAGCTGAGTATTTCCTTTCCACCAGGCCATCTGGGCTCTGAGAGAACCCCAGCAGGTTAGGGTCTGGGTAACTGGTTCGCTCTCCGGGCAGGCCTTATCAAGAACCCAGTACGCCGGTACATTTTGGAATAGCTCCCTTTCCCCTCCTTCTGTCTGAAGCCCAAGGTTTTCTTCAACATTTATTATGAGAACCTGGTAGAGC
The DNA here is from genome assembly GCA_032199065.1 of Smutsia gigantea. Lineage (NCBI taxonomy): Eukaryota > Metazoa > Chordata > Mammalia > Pholidota > Manidae > Smutsia > Smutsia gigantea. The sequence continues at coordinate 22,672 of JAVSCE010018612.1, read as the reverse complement.
TCTTGGAGGTAAAACTCAGAAAAGTATGGGAGCTGCCTTACAACTAGGTTCCCCTGGAGATTCTAACTCAGGGCTGCCCACACTAAGCCTCCCGCAATTTGTCAGTTATACAGCTCAGGTTTCCCTGCCAGGAACTGGTTCCCATGGAGACTGCTGTTCTAGTAAGTTGTGATTCTACATCCACCTGTCAGTCTCTTTGATTTGGGGACAGCAATTTGCTCTATGTCCTTGCTTCTCCCACAGAGCCAAGGGAGTTGATTTTTCAGTTTGTTCTGCTTTTTACTTGTTATGATGGCGTAGCAACCTCCAAGCTCCTCACAGGTGGAACTGGACTGAGTTATTGCCTAGAAGCATTACTTTCTTATGGGTTGCAAAACTGTGATATCTGTCATTCTTCCTTCATTCATTCACGGGACTTCTTCTATTAAAAAATTTTCCCTTACCAATAATTTTGTTACTCTGAATTTCAGTCTGTGTAGGAAAAGATGTGTATATATTTGATGTGTTTTAATCCTTCTCAGTCAAAATGTTTTTTATTTTCCTTGGTGCTGCAGTATTCCTTCTTTTCCAGTATTCTCTCTGGGTGGAACACTGCACCACTGCCTGCAGAAACCCACATACATGCACACAAAGCTGAAGGAGTCAGAATATGCATGCCTTCCCCTTCTCTCCAAGAACCATCTCGTTTCCCAGCTAGTGGACTTGTGTATCTTCTCACATCCCACTGGCCAAAGCACATCATAGGGCAAAATGCAATGTCACTAAAGTGGGAAAATATATTCTACCCAAAGTGAAACCATGAGAAGAGCAGGAAATTTTATTTAAAACATTGTGAACTAATGTAATACTATCTACTACACTGGTTGTGATGGTTGATTATATGAGTCAACTTTGCCAGGATATTACCACTTATCTAATCAAACACTAATGTAGGTGTTGCTGTGAATGTAGTCTGTTGATGTGTTTTCATTTGCAATTGGTTGACTCTAAGAAAATGACTCTTGATTATGTGAGGAGGCCTTTTTCAGTCAGCTGAAGGTCTTAGGAGAGAAAATGGAGATTTCTTTGAAAAGAAGATCGCAACATCATCTCCTGACTGTTCAGCGCACCAGCCTGCCTATGTATTTCAGACTTGCCAGTATCCATGACTCCATGAGCCAATTCTTAAAATGATGACACTTCCTTAAAATGACTCTAGCCAGAGCAATTAGGCAAAGAAAAGAAATAAAAGGCATCCAAATTGTAAGGAAGAAGTAAAACTATCTCAACAGGTGATATGAACCTATACATAAAAACCGTAAAGAAGACACACACACACACACAAACTATGAGAGCAAATTTGCACAGCACAAGACCAACGTTCAAGATATAGTTTTTTTTAATATACCAATAATGAAAAATGCAAAAATAAAATTAATAATTCCATCTATAAAATAGTATTTGTTATGGACTGAATCATATCTCCCAGAATCCCTATGTTGAAGTCCTACTTGCTAGTATGACTGTTTTTGGAGATAGGGCCTATAAGAATTAAGGTTAAATGAGATTATAAGGGTGGGCCCCTGATCTGATAGGATTAGTATTCTTATAGGAGAAGACACCAGAACTCACTCCATCTCCCTCCCCTTTTCAACCTTCCCACTCTGTGACAGCACAGTGAGAAGGCAATTGTCTACAGCCAGGAAGATAACTCTCACCAGAAACCAAACAGGCCATCTTAGATTTCCCAGCCTCCACAACTGTGAGAAAGAAATTTCTGTTGTTTAAGACACCCAGTCTGTGGTGCCTTATAGCAGCGAAGCAGCCTAAGACAGCACTCAACAAGATGAAAGACCAGGAATAATTTTAACTAAGGAAGTGAAAGACTTTCATAGGGAAAACTATAAAACAGTGCTGAAAGAAATTAAAGAACTAAATTAATGGAAAGATCATGTTCAAGGACTGGAGAACTAAATATTTTAATATACCAATGCTTGTCAAAGTGATTACTGAATCAATGCAATCCCTATCAAAGTCCCAGCAGCCTTTTTTTTTACAAAAATACAAAAGCTGACCCTCAAATTCATATAAAATTTCAAGGGGACCTGAACAGCCAGAACAATCTTGGAAAAGAGAAACAAAACTGGAAGATTTACACTTCCCAATTTCAATACTTACTATAAAGATACAGTAACCAAAATAGCATGGTACTGGCATAGGATAGAAATATAGACCAATGGAAGAAAATTAACAGTCCAGAAACAAACCTATACATCTATGGACAGATGATTTTTGACAAGGCATTCAAGACCATTCATTAGTGGTAAGAATAATCTCTTTAACCAATGGTTCTGGAACAACATGTGAAAAAATGAAACAGAACCCCTACCACACAACATATACAAAACTGAACTGAAAACAGATCAATGACTTAAATACAAGTGCTAAAAGCCATAAAATTCATAGAAGAAAACACAGCAGTAAATCCTGTATAACCAAAACTAAAATGAAGTCACTTATTATGGGGACAAAATAAAGTTGGAAGTACATTAAGGAAAAACAAAACTAAGGCTTACCTAATGTAAGTTTCAGGAATTTACAGCTTTTCTCAGGAATCAGCACAGGACAACAGCCAATCCCCAAATGCCAAATCTGGACGCCATCTTTGTACTTGGGTGTTCCCTTGACTCAGCTACCCTGAGACAAATAAGAAGACCACTAGGCAGTCAATCAGTTGAAAAAAATCTTCTAGTTTGTGAGCAACTCTGAAACTCATTGCTCCTGTAGCCTTTAGTTTCCCAGCTGGCAGGATGAAACCTTTGTAATTAAACTCATCTTTCTGCTTTGTTTTACTCAGTGTGCAGTCTGAATTTCAACAACCCTTATGAACTTGGATTTCATAAAGTATTCTTCAGTATGACATGAAAAGCACAAGTCACAAGAGAAAAAATACATAAATTAGACTTCATCAGAAATTTTAAAGTCTGTGTATCAAAGGGCAATATCAAAAAAGTGAAAAAACAACCTACAGAATGGGAGAAAATATTTTCAAATCATACAGCTAGTAAGTTCCTTGACAATGGGTTTCAGCCCCTGGCAAGTTTGCTATGGATTCAGTGAGACTGAGGAATGACAATGGAACATTCTTGGGGTAAAAGGGTTTATTACCCAGCTTATTCTCCCAGTGATTGGTCTGGCATTAGAATTACATCTGCATCTGCATCTGCATCCAACAGCAAGCATGTCTGTAATCCTCCTTCATCTCTGCCTCTGCCAAAAGTGGAAGCAGTAGCCTAGCAGCAGGCCAGTTATATCATCAAGTTGTTTAGGTTCAGGTGAGGATCCTAGCCATAGGAACTTCCATTTTCCCAACATTCCACCCCTCCAGGATTCTCACGTCACAATCTAAATGCTCTCAATCCTCCAAAGTGGTCCCTGTGTGAGAAAGCTGGAGCATTGTAAAGAGATTCCACAACAGCAACAGAGGATAACAACATAGAGATAATTACAAAAATTAAGATACAACAAAACTTTGATACAGGTAACAAAAATTATAATAATCCTTCAGCCTGAGGAGATTATTCCATCCATGTTCAAAACCAGTTCTACTCAGATGAGTTCATGACTCACACTTAGTAGCGGTATGGATAGGGAGCTCCATGCACTGCAGCAAGTAGCAGTTTTTTGCTAGGGTGTGTGTCCAATCCACAAAGACCTTAAGGGCAGTAAAACACATGTTTTAATGACACCAACATAGGCAAATCTTGTCCATCAGGTAGGATGCACGCAAGAGAGTGGTCCTGTGATAGGACTGTAGCAGGAAGGGGATCCCTTCCAGGTCTAGTATATCATACTTTTACCCCTCTCCCTGTGGGGGTTGCTGAGGGATCTATACAGGGTGCTACAGGTGTATGCACTGGCTATAATGATAAAACAAATCTCCCCGGTAAGATGCTCCTACCTTCTGGCCATTTAGGATATACTACTGTGATCTTTGGGGTCATTCTGCTGTTATTCCAGGAATACACAGGAGGCCAGCTTCCAGGCCTTGTCCCCAAGGTGCCAGGAGAGCCAGCCAGAGTTGGTCCATGTGTGGAAAGGTCCAAGGCCACGTCCACTCAATGGAGTCTCCGGGGTTCAGTACAGTTAGTGCTGGCAGTAAGATATTACTCTGGTGGCAAACCTTGGCTTCAATGATTCCTCCTTGGTTTGTAGTTATAGTTGTATAGGGGAGGCAGCAATATGCATTAGGGTATCTACGGGGCTCAGTGCACCCTTTTGGGGTTTCTCATTCAAAAGCCCTAGCGCTGTCCCTAAGCAGATTGACCATCCCTGCAGACTATTGGTGTATGACTTCAATCCAGTTTTTAACAAACCATTGTACCTCTCTATCATGCCTGCCATGATAGGATTGTATGGCACATGCAACTTCCATTTTATTCCCAACGGTTGCACCCATTCTTGTAGTGTATGTCCAGTAAAGTGGGTGCCTTGATCATTCTCAGTTACCTGTGGTCAATCATAGGCTGCAAAGAGATGCTCCAGGTCTCTTTTGGTTGTCTGTTGGTCTGCACAACATGTAGGAAAAGCAACCAGAAGTTCAGTAGCCGTGTCCACACAAGTCATGGCATATTGGTTCCCTTCTGGCACAGGTAGAGGCCCAATATAGTCTCTCTGTCACCTGACAAGGGATATCGGCCCCTTAGCTATTGTCCCATATAGCTGTGGAACTCAGTGTAAGTCCCTTTTAAAGCATACGATGCACTCCTTCTGGGCTCTGCTGACTTCTTCAAAGGTCAAAGGCAAGCCCCACCGACGGACTACAGTCCACACTGTCTTTGCCTCCTTCAGAGCACTATGCAGCACTGCTGTCTCATTCTATAAAGAATCTGTTACCTCCTCCACTGGACCTCGCAGGTCATATTCTCGCACTGCCTCTTCTTGTGCTTTTTGCAGGGACATGTCCTTTTCTTTCATGGCCTTTACCTCTTCCACGGTAGCTTGCAGCAACACCATTTCATTTTTTTAACAAATCTTTTACTTCCTCCGTGGCACCTCACAGTTGGCGTCCTTGTGCTGCCTCCTCTCATATCAATGCCATTTCGGTTTTCAATGAATCCACAGCAGTTTGCAGCTCACATTCTCATGCTTCCATTTCTTGTGTCTCTTTCAGGAGCACATTCTTCTCATCTGCAGACTTTTTTTAATACTGTGAGAAATGGCCAACCCACAGTTTCTGCTGCCTCACAGTCACTGTTTCTCAAACGACCTCCTTATTATACCAAGGGCCACCGCTACAGCCTCAGGTGTCATCTCCACCTGCCTCCAGTCCTGGGGTGGGGTCCAGCCCTCTTGGAGGCAAGCCACCCCAGACCACATGCCCACTGGGGGACACTCAACTGTCTCCCCATTCACAGGGTCAGCCAGCTGAAGCGCCCCCTCACCCCCCATGAAGGCAGCCTGTTCTGTTCCTCAGTCAACAATGAATCCTGCTTAAGTCACCAACTGTCTTGCCAATGGGTTTCAACCCTGGGCACGTTCACTATGGATTCAGTGAGACAAAGGAATGACAATGGAACGTTCTTGGGGTAAAAGGATTTATTACCTGGCTTGTTGTCTCAGGGGATAGGTCAAACACTAGAATTACATTCTGCATCCAACAGTCTGCAGGTCTGTAATCCTCCTTCATCTCTGCCTCTGCCCAGAGCAGTGGGCAGAGCTTTTTATATAGTGACTCAGTCAGTAATAGCTTACTGCCTACAGGTGTGGAAGCAGTAGCCTAGCAGCAGGTCAGTTACAACACCAAGTAGTTTAGGTTCAGGTGAGGTTCCTGGCCATAGAATTTCAATTTTCCCCACATAAGGATCTAGTATACAGAATATTTAAAGAACTCATAGTTTAAACAAGAAAAAGACAACGCAATAAAAACATGGGCAAAGTTCCCTAAAGAAGCTGTACAAATGGCCACTAGGGACATTAACAGATGTGCGACATCACTAGCCATTAGGGAAATGCAAATCAAAACCACCATGAGATACCATTTCATACCTACTAGGATGGCTATAATAAAAATAAACAGAAAAAAAAAAACGTTGATGAGGATACGGAGAAATTGGAACATTGTCATACATTGATGTTAGTATGTAAAATGTCTCAGCCAGTGTGGAAATAGTGATTCCTCAAATATTAAGTCATAGAACTACCATATGACTCAACAAGTCCACTCCTTGGTATTGACCAAGACTCTCTCCTAAACTACACTTTAGCCCGGCTCCTCTAAACCCTCTAGGCATCAACTTTGGCATCACCTGGTAGTACCTGCATCAACCTGTTGTAGCAAGAATCCTGCTCCATTTAGAGATAACCCCTACCTGAATATCTGAGCAGGTTCCATATCTGATCTGCACCCTTGGTATCTGATCACCCTGATTTGCATTCAGTCAAAATCCTGTCAAGTCCACTTAGCCAGTGTTAACTTTAAACAGAGCAAAGAGCAATTTTATTTAAGGGAAAAAAATGAGCTTATTTGGGAATAGCATAGGAATTGCCATTCAGGACAAGCAAGCTCTGGTTAACCGTATGCAAGCTGAAGAGCCAAAGGTGGGTCAACTTTTATTAGGTTTTAGGAGGAAACTGGGTAGCGTTGATGGTAGCTACAGCTTAGCAGAGAACAAGAGTTTGAGGTGGTGGTTTCTCACTGGCTGCAGGTGGTCATTACCGTGTTGCTGTTGAGGCAGTGAGGGATCTTCCCTAAAAGACGGAACATAAAATTCCTACATGAAAAGGGCCCTCCATTATGGAAATAATTCTTATCTTTCTTCTTCCTGCCAGTTCTGTAGACTGCAATGAGTGATAAGTGTGTGAGACTCTCTTCAGGACTTCCAGACTTGGTTTTTAAATGAGATTTAGTTTATTTCACACCAGAATTTCTCTCTCCCTTGCCCCAAGACTTCCTTTGACCTCTGCCCTGGCTGTAAGCCTCTACTTGTTCATGCTCTATTTGGAATTGATCCCAGTTCTATACTGAGATCTCTTTTCTTCTACAGAAATGGTTCCTAAATAAAATGTTTTTACTGCACAACTCTGGTTTTCTTTAAACAGTATATACTCAACCAAATTGAAAACAGGGACTCAAATACTTCTACATAAATAATCATTCAATACAGGGACTCAAAACAAATATTTCTACAAATATTCATGGGGTATTCATAATAGTCCAAAAGTGTAAACAACACAAATGTTAGTCAATGAATGGATGGATAAAACTGATATAAATATATATGCAGTGAGGCATATTAGCCATAAAAGAAATGAAGTACTGATACTTGACACAAGGTGGAGGAACCTGGAAAACACACTAAGTGAAAGCAGACACAAAAAAGTAACATATTCCGTTTATGTGTAATATCCAGATTAGGTGAAGCCAGAGTTTGAAAGCCATGAGTATCTACTAGGGTCTGAGAGGGAAGAATGGAAGGTCACTGCTCAATGGGGGTGATGAAAAATGTTTTGGAACTAGAAAGAGCTGGTGGTTGCACAACACTGGGAATGAACTAAATACTACTGAATTGTACACTTGAAAATGTTTCATTTTGTTCTGTGAATTTCACCTCATTAATTTTTTTAAAGTTCACAGCCCAACAAAGTTGTTTAAAGGTGCAGACTTTGTAACGCTGGCTGGTTATTCAGTTTCTGCATTTTTAGAACTCTTCCGTGAGGTTTTCTTTTTTAACCTTAAATACGATATTGGCACGCGTTGCGCCGTGGAAAGCTGCGCGGCTGGACCAGTAACGTAGGAACGGTGTCCTTCCCTTTCCGGTAGGATGGGCTGTGCAACAACGAGCACCAGTTCGAAGTTCCTTCCGGAACCCAGCGGGGAACCCTACGTCCCAAACAACTGCCACTTCCTACCTCGGATTTCAGGCGCCTCGACGCCCAGCCACCCAGAGCACACGGGCCGCGCCCCCGCCGGGCTGTCGTCATCATGACGTTGCCGGGACCAGCCCCCCTGGCGTCACGGCCCCTGGCGCGCCCCCTGCGGGCAGGCCCAGACCTCCTGCCCCACCCCTTCCGCCCGGCTCCCCGCACGCGGGCCAATCGGAAACGAAGGCGCCGGAAGCGGCCGTGGGCACGGAGGCGGCGCGCGGAGTTAGCGGCGGGTGCGCGCGCAGCTGGCAGCAGGGGCCGCGTAGGGCACTTCCCCTTTCCGCAGAGCCAGAGGCGCTCTCTTGAGGCCTAGAGGAGCGGCGGCCCACACAGGTGGGCGGCGGGGGTCGCGCTGGGCCCGCGGCGGGCAGGGGTGGGCGCAGGCGCGCGAGATCGGAGCCGGGGTCAGAGGTGAGCGCGCGGCTTCCCGAGAAGCCTTTCGCCGCGTTCCGGTCCCCGGAGCTTGCGGCAGGGTCCTTGTGTCTCCAGAGACGGCCCCCCTCCCGGCGGTCACCTCTGCTACCTCTCGCGGCTCTGCCACGCCTCGCTTTTCATTTTTGTTTTGACTTTGGGTTCCAGTTACAGGTATTTCCGAAAATGCGCAAGAATTTTGCATAGCGCTTCTGTGGGGGCGGGTTTCTCGGTGTCCATATTGAATAAAGGCTGTCGCCCCTCTGCTTAGCTGTGGCGTTTCTCAGACAGAGCTTCAGTCGTTACAAATCGAGTCATTCAGAGCGGGGTTGATGGCTGGTTCTCGCCGGGCCGCCGGGGCCACCCCTGGGGCGGTGCAGCGTCCCCCGGAGTCCCTGCAGCGGAGCTCGGACAGTGACGAGCCAAGTTTTCGGGATTAGATTGAGTATAGGGTACAAGGTTAATAACCAGGATGTAAAGTTAGATAAAAAATAGGAAAAATAATATTAGTCTGAGCAGAATCGAATCTTTTAAGTGCTTTTAAAAATCTAGAAACGATTGCTGGGTTGCGGGTTGCATGTCCTGAAGATGGTAAGATTTAGTACGAAGAACCTAAGGTTAAAAATTGAGACAGATCTTGTGCCATCTTGGGAAAGACACCAGTTCTGCGTGCCTTATTCTGTAAAATGGAGATGGTGGTGACTGCTATGGTTTTTTTCACACGGTGCTGGTAAATTCGGTATGAAGTCAATGTTAGGTTTGTAAGTGGTATATGTAGTTAATGGTTTTTGTAGTAAGTAAGTCACTAAGCTTTCATCTACCCTCTCCTTACCCCCCATTTAGTGATGAGAGATCTAACTTTAAAGTCATCACATTTTCCTGTACGTTGTGTATCTTCATCTTTGTATTCAGTGGGCAGAAATTTTGCACCTTAAATTCTTATATAGTCTGTAAGCTCTTGGAGGGAAGGATCGACGTCTTACTCATTTCCAAAACATTATTTTTGGAACCTGTATGGCGCCTGTCATTTTTTGGTGGGTTTTTTTTTTCCGTTTTCTTCCCCCCACCCCTTTTTTCAAAAATAAACTGGCAAACCTAAGCTTTGAGTTCACCAAAGATAAACCAAACCACTTCACATGGAAAACACTGTTTTCTGTCACTTCAAGATGTGCTTTTAGCTCAGCTGTGTATAGACGCACAGGAAGTTACGTAAAGATTTCGATTTAAAATAAACTATTTAGCGTCCCTCTCAGCAAACATATCATCTTTGTGGGAAGCAGAGAGGGAATAGCAATGGGTTCCAGCACTGGTAGCACCTTTGAATAACCTGGGAAGTTCCAAAAATGCTGATCCCTGGTCCCACTTCCCACCAGTGAATCATGATGTCTGGAGGATGGGGCCTGGGTATCCCGCCTTATTAAAGCTCCCAGGTTACCACTGCTGGGCAGCCAGGAGAAGATCCTGTGTTAAAGGAATGAAGTTCTCCAGGAGTGTATCCAGCTTGCTTGAAGAGAAGGGATGGAGGGACCGCAGCTGCATCAGGAAACAAGCCTGGGGTATTTAGGGGAATATTATTACAGGACTTTTATTAGCACTATGGCAAAATACATGATTTGAAAAGTGAATTGTATATTGACTAAGGCCAGTGGTCAGGCTGCTATAGTAACCCAGAGGAAGAGGAAGAGTAGCAACAGTGATAATAGCAAAAAGTAATTAAACATTTATTCCTCCCTCTCCTGGATGTTAAATATTTTTGAAGAAAGTAACAATTTTAACTTGAAAACTGTATCTTGCCCTACCTAGTTCAAATTGCACTTTTCAACAAGTAGATTACAGTGTGTGAACTTTATTATTGTTGATTATTAAAAAAATGTTAGAAATATATATGCCTCAAATATTTTTCTTGTTTATTACCTAAATCTCATTTCTCTAGATAGCTTTATGTAAAAGGGGTTTTTGTTGTTTTTGCTTTTGCAGTACAGTAAGATTGATACTAAAGACATGGTTTTCATCCCACTTCATCAACGCACATAAGTTCTCTCTTCTTTTTGGACCGTATTTTACACCACAATGGTAAGCTACAGCACAGTGTGTTTACATTTATGTTTTAGAGTGTTCTTTTCCTTCATCTCCATAAAAACTCTGTACTATAGAAAAATATTTGTGTATGCCCAATTTACCCTAACTGGGAAATGATTCAGCAACCACAGATAAAATCTCTACAAAGTAGGGTCTTCTCTCTCAATTCCGTGTTGTAATGATCATATTACACAGATAATCTGTCTTTCCTCATCTTTGTGAAGTGTCAAAAATACTTCCGTCTATATTTTATAATAAGTCCAAATCATTGTCGGGGGGGGTGGGTGTAAATACAGTTGTGAGGGGCATCGGTCTCATTCTAAAGTTCCTCTTAATTTAAAAACAAATGTAACCTACTCACTGCAGATAACGTTTTCAGCGGCATCAGTGTTAGCCTTCTAATGACACGTTTATGTTCCCTTACTCAACAGTCACTAAACATACTTAGTGCTTAGCGTCTAACTTTTGCCATTAAAAAATAAAAGACAAAGGGAGAAAGTTATGTTCAGGGGTTTTAAAGAAGCAGCAGCAGCATTTAACAGAATAAAGGTAGTAAGTTTATTTTAAATAAACCTTTATATTTCAGACTTTTTTCACTTACTCTATTTTAGATGCTTGATAATGTGGGTTTCTTATTAGTCTAAATAGGCCAGCTATTTTTGCAATCAGATGAATTCTGCATCCTCAAGACTAAGGTGGCAGGGTCACTTAAACCTTTCCTAATTTCCAAAGTCTGGCAATATTTATTCTTCCCCTTAACCTCTTTGGAATTTGGTGGGTTCTGAGTGTTTTTATCCCATGCAACTTGGTAGGTTGAAATATTGGAGTCTACAAAATAAAATAGAAAAATTTAGGTATTCTTGTAAATAAATAATGAAAGTACTATGCCTCTTCACAGAATTATAAATGACTATCAACTGTGAATGAAAATATTGTATAACCCTCTGTGGTACCCAAACCACAAAACTAGACAGAACACATTGGTAGATTTGCTTAATTTTGTTTAAAACTTAGTACTCTTTAAGTGTCATTACAAAAAGAAAGCTTCCCAAATAAGGAAGAGAGCTTACTTTCTCATTTTGCCCTCTTGCCTTAGGGGTCTCTAAGAAATGAATGAGGGATGGAGATCTACTAGTAGATTTCACACACCCCCCCCCCAGTGTAGTAATGATACTATATTTCATCAATTTTAAGATGCATGTTCTGTTACATTTTAATGTTACTAAATAGATGGGTCTAAAATCATTGACGTCTTACAGTTGGTGGTACTTTTTTCTTTATTGAAATTACCTAAAATAATTCTGCATGCTTGTAATTGGTGATATATTAAAGTCATTGAAACATGGTAATGGTAGCCATCGTTTATTGCATACCTACTGGGCACTGAGCTAGAAATGCATTTCATAGTCTTGATATTAGGAATTCCTAAGTTTACGTTAGGTACCAACATAACAAAATCCCCCATTTTCAGGTTTTCCTAGCAGATTGGGAGAGTTTAGTCTTTGCATACTAGATGGCCAGTATATTTTCCCAAATGGTGCTCTTAGAATGTTAAAGAAATTAAAGGTATAAAATGGTAGTTACCATAGTTACCATATCTGTTGGCCCTGTATCAGTCTCACAAAATGGCCAGAGAAAACCATTTTAGTGTTTATCTAATTTGTTGTTATAATCGAATACCCAAACTGCCATATTTTTTCGTTATGGTATAACTTGAGTGTATGATTGGGTGGGTGGGAGGAGAGAAATAAAAACGTGCTAGCCTGTGTTAGAAAGGACACACATTTAAACACTTACTTAGAAATGTTATGTGTATATTAAATTATTTTTTTATGAAAATAACTAATATCACCAAATATACTACTTACATTTTCCAGCAACAAGCTTTGGAACAAGCTTTGGATCGTGCAGAGGTGAGACATGATGAAATTACATACTGAAATAGGGTTGTCTTTAATTGACAACTCAGTTTTTAAGAGATTTTTGTATGTGACTGGCAGAAGAGTACATTAATACTATTTTAGGACCCGTATGCAAATAATTTGGGTATAAATATATAAGAATACCAGGTGATGTTTGGCTCTTCTGTTACTTGGAATCCTCAGATAATAATGTTGTGGAATATTATTTGAAGAAGGACAAAGAATTTCTAAAATTGTTTTCCTGTCATGACAAGTTTTACAATTGCTCAGTTAAAGGGGAAAATAACTCAAAAATACATAGCCTTTACAGTTGGATACGCTATGCTTATTCTGAGCAATCATGAAACTTGGAATATTTCTGATCTGTGAAATCACAGTAGTGAAACTGTATAATCTTGCTTATATCATAGCAATGAAATCCTGTGCTTTTAGTGTGGTTTGAATTTTATTTGTGTCATATGTTTAGAAGTTAAGTAGTTTTTTCTACAAGATAAGAGTTAATATGAATTAGAGGCATGAGTAACTGAACAGCCTGCTTATTCTTACACCTCATTTTAAATACCCCTTAAACAGTTGTTCATACACTAAGCAAAAGGCAAGCTGTTTTCATAGAGTTTTCTTTTTTAGTACATCATTGAAAGTGCTCGACAGAGACCGCCTAAAAGGAAATACCTATCTAGTGGAAGGTATGAATACTTAATTAATTGATGACATCTTAAGATTCATTAAGTATGATGATAGACACCATTTATTGCATCCCTGTTAGGTATTGTGCTAGAGATGTTATTTTATGGGTACTTTGCATATATTAGAAATTTCTAAAATGATGTTAACTACCATATCCAACCTCACTTCACCCCCAGTTTTTGGGACACTGGAAAAATAATTGTGGAAAAGTTCAAAATAACATTTATTTTATTATAATATTCACATTATTTTGTATATTGTCTTTGTTAAATTTTAGGAAATCTGTATTTCAAAAACTTTATGACTTGTATATTGAAGAATGTGAAAAAGAGCCTGAGGTTAAGGTAAGTATAAAATTTTTGTTATGGCTTTTTGGAATGTAGAGGAAGAGGGACATTTGAAGCAGATAATGACTTATATTTTTGTGAGTGAACTAACATCTTTTCCAGCCAGACTAGCCAGCAGATCCATATTCCTGACTATTCTAGCACCAGGCAGAGATAACCTGCTCAGGGAGGGGAGGTGAACGGTATTTACCGAGGAACAGAATATCTCATTGGGAAGTAAGAAGAAGCAAACCAGCCAAGTGATTGTAGACTGGAAACAGGAGGAGGAAAATGACCTATTTCCTCACAGTGATTTGCACTGAAAAGTCAAAGCTGTTAGAGGACATGTAGGAAATTCAGGTGTGGTGATAAGATGTATTTTGTCACAAAAATTAGTGTATAACCAGGTTATCTTATTTAACATAAAAATATGAGCAGAAAAATGTAACAAACTGATTTCTTCTTACCTTTTGGACCTTTGGGTTGTAAGAGCCTTAAGATAAGGGCTTTATGAACTTTTGTTGTCTGTCTTTAATTTGAAAATGGGTATCACTACCTTTTAGGCAGAAAAATAGTGGAATTCCAGTAGTATCTAAACTTTAAAATCTTAACGTTAGGAAAACATAGTCAAACTAAATAAATTTTATCATATGTTCTCCATGAGTTTTATTGAGGTATAACTGATGATAAATTGCATGTGTTTGAAGTATACATTTTATAAGTTTCAACATGCCTACACATGTGAAACTATCTTCACAATCAGTATAATAAACATGTCTGTCACCTCAGAAATAGAACTAAGATACGAGAGATACATAAATAAAGCTGCTAAATTGGAGTTGATAGCCATTGTCCACCAGCCGAATCTGGCCCAGTGCATGGTTTTGTAAATGAAGTTTTATTGGAATCCAGCCAAACCCATTGGTTTGTGTCTTGTCTATGGCTGACTTCAGGGTACAAAGCAGAGTTGAGTAGTTGCAACACAGACCTTATAACCCTCAAAGCTAAAATACCATCTGGCCCTTTAATAAAGAAAGTTTCTGACCTCTGTATGCTCACGCCAAAATTAAATGAGAACCAGCTTGTATTCTTGAAGAGGTACTCATACTGTCAGAATTTATCTAACTATTCTAATGCTAAATTGCAAGGTTTTTCTATACTTGAAAAGACTTTAAATTTTTACTTTTTTTTACATGAAAGTAATTAAAAAAAATTTTTTTTTCAATTTTCAAATGCAGTTTTTCTATGGTGACAACAGGTCTTTATAATTTCTCTCTGCATATGACTATAAACACACTTAATATAAAATGCTTAAAACAGCTTTGTTTTTTGAGACCCCACAAAATATTCTGTTGATTCAATTATCTTTCATAAATAGGACCTAATGAAAGGAATTGTTATATATGTATAAATGGACTTTTCATTTTAAATTGTATACATTTCTAAAATAATGGATTTTGATGTATATCTATTACATTTCCTGATGTTTTTGTTTTCTAAGGAGCTATCGAATTTACAGAAAATTTCTTAAATTGCCTATTTCATCTTACCAGCTAAATAGTTTTAGATACAACATTTTAACGAATTAGAGCTGTTGAACTTGTTTGGATCTAATTTATGCCCTAAAATATTCGAGAAATATTCACCTATAACAGTACAACCAAGATAATGTCCCATATTCTTCATTTATTTATGTCGCCTTATACTTAACAGAAACTAATTATATACCATCTCTGTTTTATGTGTATGCATTTAATGGCTTTACATATTATTTGTTAAATATTTTTACGTACTCAAAGGTA
This sequence comes from Smutsia gigantea, assembly GCA_032199065.1. Classification (NCBI taxonomy): domain Eukaryota; kingdom Metazoa; phylum Chordata; class Mammalia; order Pholidota; family Manidae; genus Smutsia; species Smutsia gigantea. Next base: position 7,540 of record JAVSCE010018612.1, on the reverse strand, counting down.
GATATTTTATATTTACATATATATATTTTTAATATACTGCTGACTTTTCTTTGTGATATGAATTAATTTGCATAAAGTGATAGTAATAGATAAAAACTAAGTTTACGTAGCTGTCTGTACTTGGTAGCTGCAGTGTTGTGAATCTTCCCTATATATTCAGGATCACAGTGTTGGAAGGAGCACTAAAAGATTGAAAGATTAATTCAGATCTGATTTTGTAAATGATAGCATTTTTTGTTAAGGTTATGCTGGATTGTTTTCATCAGCTTTGCCTCTTTTTAAAGCAGAAATTAAGAAGAAATGTGAACTTGTTAGAGAAGCTTGTTTTGCAAGAGACGTTGTCATGTTTAGTGGTCAACCTGTACCCAGGAAATGAGGGATATTCTCTGATGCTCAGGGGAAAAAATGGATCAGGTAAGAACCCTCACAGTTAGCGGCCTCTCATAGGCAGGAGGTGCTCTTTCAGAAGTTGTTTCTTAACCTTAGTGGTCTGTCCTTCTGATCAGTATGACTTGATAAAGGAAGACTTTGAGACCACATTTTCCCCTTTCTGATATTCTGTTAGAATATTAAAAAATATCTAATACAATTAGCCTTCCAGAATATGCATTTGAATATGTATTTGAGTTTAAATGAAACCAGTGTTTAAAGCTAAACTATGAACATCGTTTTTAAACAATTACCAAAATTTCCTTTCTGTTGACTGTTTATATTTTAAGACATCATGTTTTAAAGCATGTTTTTCTTCTACAGTTTTAATATAGCCTGATTCTGAAACCTTCAAAATTAAGCAGACTCATTGCCTTTTGAATAATTTTCATATCTCAAAATTTTATTTCTATTAATCTGAATTTGAAAATAGTTTATAAATTCCTTAGGTTTCACTAAAGAGACTTAGAAAAACTTGATGGGTTCTACCAGGAATTTACCTAGTTAGGAATTAATCACCAAGAGTATTTGGTTCTACCAGTGACCATTTTTCAGATGAGGTACCAGATGAGCACTGATTTGCAGACAGGTTAAGCAGTGTTCAGGGAGCTTTGAGTTACCTTTGGAATTGTGTTCCCTGACGATTGCACTGCGGGCTGTGACCGGACTGTGATGATGTTGGGCCAGGCACATCTGATAGCGCGTTAGGCAAATGGCATGCTGTTTGTCAAGTCTTTCAGCAATATGTAAAGTCATTCATTTGGACAACTTAAAGAAAAACTTTAGGAGAACCTTTTGGCTTTATTCTCTTTATTTGTTATGAAAAGTTATTTAAATTATGAACCTAAGGTTTTCAGCAAGCCTGATCATTTTCAGAAACTTTTATTTTTTTAAATTAAGATTCTGAGACCATTCGACTGCCTTATGAAGAAGGGGAATTGCTTGAATACTTGGATGCAGAAGAGTTACCTCCTATTTTGGTTGATCTTCTAGAAAAATCTCAGGTAGAAAATTGTTCTCCTTAAAATGTCCTTAGGCTTATCAACTATGCAGCATTTTGTGATAAATGATATTTAATTGTGTTCTCAACAATGCTTAGAACATAAAGTGAGACTTTATACATAGCTATGTGGAAATTGGTTTATTGTGGGACATTTATCCTTTATGCTGGTTGAAATGTATAGATTTAGTTGATTCTTCTAAAACTGCTGTGACAATTAGCTGATCCATTGGCAGTCTCCCTGTAGCTGAAGTCAAGAAATTATGGAAGAAACTACTTCATGGCTTCACCCCAGTGATACTGTACTTAGAAAATACAAGTCATCAGATAGGAACTTGCATTTCCTCATAGCACTGGTCAACTAGCATCCCCACATCTCTGTCCATACTTTCTGTCTTCATGGCTTTTAAAATGGATGAAGCAGGGTGTTCCTCTCCACTTATGTCCTGGGTCCTCTTCCTCATCTTCAAGAACTTGCAGTTACAACCTTCCTGTCTTCTATCAGAAACAAATCCCCCTTTAACATCATGTTCTTCAGCTACATGACTCTACTTCTCTTAACATCAGAGCTGCTCACAAAGTTGTCTATAGTTGTCACTCCTTCTTCTCATGTCCCATGTTGCTGCACTGACCTCTGAGCACTGTGACAGCACCATTCTGCAGAGGCTGTGTTGTCAGTCTTACCAGTGATCCCATGGCACAGAATTAGTTGGTCCCTTTTCTGTTCTTATCATAGTTGCTTTCTTAGCAAAGCACAATGCAAATAACTACTTTCCTAAGAAAGACATCACATTCTGACCCACAAGCTTCTGAGACATCAGTTCCCGGTTTTCCTCTTCCCTGTATTTTTCAGTCTATACTGTCGTTTCTGTTCCACTCATAAACATGCGCATGTTTCAGGGTTCATAGGCCCTCTGTTCCTTAGTAACTGTGTCCCGGATGATCTCAACTAGTTGCATGAATTTAGAAATGACACAATCTGTTGCTTGCATCTCTCAAGACAGTTCCACCAGACTTATATTTACTAGGATACGTAGTAGGTTCCTCACACTCAAAAAAATAAAAATAAACTGGTTCCATAACCAGTCTTTCCAGTCTAATGAATGACCCCACTCTCCCCTCACATTCAGTCCATCAGCAAATGTCAGCTGTGCCTTCAAAACCATATGGCTGTGGCCTGCTGTAGTTACCTTGCTGAACTTTCATTCCAGAACTCCAGAAATCAATTCTCCACAGACAGCCAGATTTAAGTTGACAAAACAAAAACAGACAAGTTCACTGCTTAAGAGTTCTCCAGTGTCCTCTCACTGCCCAGATCCCTGTTCCTGTTTGGCTTCATCTCCTGATTCTCCTGCCTACTCACTATACTCCAGGCTTCCATGCCTTCTTTTCATGATAAAACACACCAAATTTGCTCCTGCCTGAAGGTCTTTTCATCGCTTTTCCTTTTCTCTGGTACGTTCGGTGCCATATGTCTGGCCCTATGTTGTGATTCAGGTCTCAGCTGAAATAGCACTCCCTCAGAGGGGTTTTTACTGAGCAAACAATCTAAGCCCTTTCTGATTTTATTTCCTTAGTAGCATTCATTACTGTCTAAAATTACTTGTCTATTAAATTCATGTTTATTGCTTGTCTTCCCTGCCACTGAGAGTGAGTGTTGTTGCACCATTGTATCTGTGAAGCTTCTGGGATAGTGCCTGGCACATAGTTCACATTGTAGTGGCCCAATAAATATGTTAAAAAGAATGAGCTTAGTACTGACTGACAACGTGGAGGTCACAATACCCACTAAAGGGTACTGTGATAATTTTTAAAAAGGTGAAAAAAAGTGATAATTTGCAAGACTTGAGTGATAAAGGTTCTTTATCGACTTGGAAAAAGATAAGAAAACAGCATTTTTTAATAGAAGATTATTATTTGAATTTATAGTTAGCTTTGTCTTATTAATAAGGCTGTCTTATTTTTGGAAATTTTAATAGAGCAAATATAAAAGTTGTGTCGAGAAGCTGAAATTTTGGCAAGGTTGACAAACAACTTACAAAAATGACAAGTCAGCGAAGGTCTCCAGTGAGACAGTGAGAACCAGGAAAGCAGTGCCAGTGATCTGTAATGAGCAGTGCGTGAGTGCCAAAAGTCAGTCCATAACTAGGAACTTAAAGGTTTTAAACTGTTTCTTGAGTTGCAGTGATGCATATAAAACAATTCCTTTTAAAAATTTTGTGTAATGGTAAATCCAGCAAGGAACTCTGTTGATAGTATATGAGTGGCCAGAAAATACTGCATGCGTGTATAAAGAACCTGAAACATTCAGTATCAACCCATTTCTCTAGGCTTTTGGAAAATGACCTTTAAATATTTTTACTCAAAACAGGTTAATATTTTTCACTGTGGATGTGTCATAGCAGAAATACGTGACTACAGGCAGTCCAGCAATGTGAAATCGCCTGGTTACCAAAGTAGGCATATTCTTCTGCGTCCAACAATGCAGGTAAGGAGTGTTTAATTACTATTTTAGATTTTATTTGGAGTTTTATTTATTAAATGTCTTCATATGTTTGTATGCCTATACATTAATACGATTTTTTTCTTAAATTTTTATTTCTTCTAGACTTTAATCTGTGATGTACATTCAATAACAAGTGATAACCATAAATGGACCCAGGTTAGTTGCTTTGTTTTTTAATCCCAAACAGTATCATTAAGTTAAACAAAGGATATTTTCCGTTCGTGATTTTATTTATGAGCAAAGTTTGAGGCTCCTTTATGAGTTTTAGAAGCTAGGGGTCCCTTCATACATGCAGTACTCCTTCAAGGAGCTAAAACTCAAGCATTCAATGCCAGTTGCTTTAGGATGATGGTGAAATAGGGTCAGGTTGACCTGATCTTCCCTGATGTGAAACTTGGTTTTTATCCCCTCTCAAAGAGAAGAAAATGTTTTATTTGTACCATGGATACAAATAGATACTCATTTTCTGTCATTAAGGATTCTGAAGCAGGCCTAGCATGTCTTTTTAGCATGTTTGTAGCACTGGTGGAAGAGGCCTTTTACCCCTGGAGTAGCCATTTAACCTTCCAATGCTGGCTCAGTATATGAAGTGCCACTCATAAGAGTGTTAATTTATTTCTCTGCTACTACAGAGGAAAGTCAATAAACAAAGTAAAGTATCAGTAACATAAAATTATTCAAAGAAATATGATTAGGAATAAAATTCATTTCATCAGTAGCTCTCAAGTATTGTGTTTTAGTTCAGTCTGTAATCTTTACAAGAATGTTAAAACAGGTTAATATTTTTCATCGTGGATGTGTCATAGCAGAAATACATGACTACATTGAGTCCAGCAATGTGAAATCTCCCAGTTACCAAAGTAGGCCCAACAATGCTATTAAAAGAATATTTAAAAACAAAAGAACTCATAGATTGCCATTGGAGGTTACTATATTGTACTGTAATTCTTAGCAGGGTTCCAAGAGTATTTCCAGATTAATTTACAATTTGAAAATCTCAGATCTGGTATTGATGTATGTTCTTGCCATTTCAGGAAGATAAACTCTTGCTTGAGAGCCAGCTGATCCTGGCTACAGCTGAACCGCTGTGTCTTGAGCCTTCTGTAGCAGTAACGTGCACCGCAAACAGGCTGCTCTTCAACAAGCAGAAGATGAACACGCGCCCCGTGAAGCGGTGATTGCCTTGGGGACGGGTGAACCACAGGTGCCTCTAGAAAAGTAGCTCTCAGTTTTGCTTTTTATGGTCTCTTTGCCCTCCAAAGTACGTAAGTACTTTGCTTTTTTAATTGGATTTTAATGGCCTTTTTAATTTTTGTACTTTTATTGACAAGTAGTATTAAGTTTTTTAATACTGTCTTATACTGAAGGGATGCATTCTCTGAATTCTTTCAAAGAACAGACTTCTTAATGATACAGTCTGTTCACCAACAAGGTAGAGGTTGAGGAGACAAACAAAAAAAACTATTTATTACTAACTAGTAACCAGTAACTACTTTGTTTTGTTGATATCCCTTTTAAAGAAACAATTCATAATTTATGTTTGAGGTTTGGGAAAATACAGTTTTAGAAGTCAATTTATAACTGCCTCATTATAACATGGTAATTTGTCTTTAAATGTTTTAGTCACCTCTTCTACTTAATAAAATACAAGAACACATACTAATTTGGAATGAAGTTATAGTTGACTCATGATTAAGTACTCTTAATATAATTGTTTGAGTTGCCCCTTTTGGATCTTCTTCAAGTTTGAAGGTGCTCAAAACCCTATCCATTTTCTAAATTCCCTTATTTACTTTACAAATAATGAGAAAAAGGTACAGTTTTAGAAATACTGAAATAAGTACATTTAGGATTTGTGAGCAGTGCCATTAAGTCTGGTTATCTCTGCTCACATCTGTCCATGCCCACTGCCAGTGTCTCCAGCCAAGTCACCGTTCCGAACCTTCACCTTGACTTCCGTAACAAACTCCCACCTGCCCGGTTTCCCTCCCTTCTGGTCTGTTCACCGTGTAAGCACACTAGTGATCTTTTAAAAAAGACCTCAACAGACCATGCCGCCACTTGCTTAGACTCCCCTAAAAGCATCCCAGTGCACCTCACAGTAAAACTGAACTGTTGCCATTGATCAGCCAGGCCCTTGCCCACCCTCTGGCCTCATCTCCTGTGTGGATCCTGGTGCTTTAGTTGTAACTACCTTTTTTCTGTTTTTTAAAACAAACCAAGTTTGTTCCTGTCTCAGCAGCTTTTAAAATTCTTCTCCCTGCTTCAGATACCCGTTCCCTCATCTTTCCTAACTGGTTCCTTCTTGTTATTTGTGTCTCAGCTTACACATCATTTCTTCAAAGAGGCCTTCCCTTCTCTTACCTGTTGTTACCCTATCACTTCCACACCACCGGAGTACCCTTTTTCCCCTACTGCTTGTACTATCTGAAATCATCTTGCCTGTTCATTTGTGAAACAAGTCTGTCTTCCTCTCCAGACTATCAGCTTCATGGTAGCAGGAATTTTGTTTGTCTTGTTCGTTATTTTACCAGCACCTAGGACATTGCTTGGCAAGTGGCAGTGTTCTTCAAGTATTTGTGATTTAATTATTTGTTTAGCACTTACTATTTAAACCCATATTTATTCTGAGTTTCTTTTATAAGTTTTGTTTAGTTGAAATCTCCTAATATTTCAGGTGTTTCAAGAGGTATTCCAGGTCCTCTTTGAATCGGCAGCAGGATCTGTCTCATTGTCCACCTCCTCCTCAGCTCAAGTTACTTGATTTCTTACAAAAGAGAAAGGAAAGAAAAGCAGGTCAGCATTATGACCTCAAAATTTCTAAAGCAGGAAATGTAAGTATAGATGTTTTAAATGAAGCTTATTGTTCTGCCTTGCCTTATTTTGAATTTTCAGTATATTTATATTGTTTTTAATTTTTCAGTGTGTAGATATGTGGAAACGGAGTCCCTGTAATTTGGCCATACCTTCTGAAGTAGATGTAAGTCAACTCATGAGTTGCTATTATTTTCATACAAGGTCCTTAAATTTAACTGGTAGTAGCTTTATACTTTGGGAAAACAAAGAATCTTACTTATTTTAAAACAAAATAATGATTTCTTTAAATCAACTGGTCATTTTTAGAAGATTATTTAACATTAACTTGTATAGTAATTTAATCCCTAAAGAGATCTGTGTATAGAGCAGGAATAATGACCAAAGAATTTCGAAATATGGGAAAAGATGGTACCCGTTACATAATATGCACAAAATGCCTCTTTTTTTGTTTCATAATATTTCATAATTTCCTGATAATGCTGCTTTCCTCAAACTAGTTAAATTTAAACATTTAATAATATTGGAGCAATGGCCAACATTAGGAACCTTGGGTGGTATTCATTGCTGATCCTTAAGACACATGAATTATAAATGATCAAAGACAGGAAAGAGATACTTTGATCGACAAGTCCCATATTTTATTTTATTTTTTCTTCCTCCTATATTCCTTTTGATTATTCACTCAGTTCTTTACAGTTGGTAGTTTAACAGATGTTTGCTGTTCTTCTGCATCCTTCCCAGGCTAGCACATGTATTATTGTTATCTGATTTTTTTTTTAATTACAAAA
>JAVSCE010018611.1:0-199034 GCA_032199065.1 Smutsia gigantea | reverse complement strand
AAGAGAATTGTGCTTTATTGTGACCTTTTAGTCTTATATTCCATTTCATTAGCTTATGTCTGAAAAGAATGAATGAGAAATCAACAGCAGTCTGGACTAAGTTCCAGCATCAGTCATAATAGTGGGAAATAATGTGTCTGACTGCTTTTGTTTTATAACCATACATTATCAAAGCTCAGTAAATGGGCATCTCTGACACCAAGTTCACTAGACAGAGGAGAGTTGTTGAGACTCAGAGGGAGCAGACAATACCCCATACTCAGTAGATTACAAAGTGCTTTTTCCCAGGAAATGAGTATCAGACCTGGATGAGAAGAATGCAGTTTGATTCTTGGTACTTGCTATTCTTGGTTATGGACAAGTTACATTACCTGCTGAGTCTGTGTTCCTCCTTTGTAGGCAGAGATAATACCTACTAGTTGTGAAATTCAGCATCAAAATGAGAATGCAAACTTGTCTGGAAAATAGTAATTCTGTAGTGAGAGTGTGTTGAATGAACTAAGATATAAATGGATTGGAAAACATTGTAAAAAGGGAAGATATCTGACACAGCTTCCTAATTTCCATAAGAGAATTCAAAAATAGTGTTAAAATCATCTATATTATAATCACGGTATCAATTTTCCATTAGGCTTTATACAAATTCCCTAAACTCTGCCTCAAAATGACAGACTCCAGTCATGTTACACATACAGACACACACATACATACTCACCATATGAGTGCTAAATTTCATTTAAAATTCCTATATTCAGTCATTCATGCCACCATTCAACAAATATTTATTTAACTTCTACTACCTGCCTAGCACTGTGCTAGCCACAAAGAGCAACAAAAGACAAAGCAAACAAGACCCTGTGTTTGTCCCTCTTGGATTTTACATTGTCGTGTGTTTGAACAAATAAATTGTGAAGATCACGTGATGGATGGTGACAGGGGAAGTATATGGGTTACGTGTGATTGCATCAGGAGCCCTTTCCCTGCTACACATATTCTGAGAGATTCCCCACAAATCCAAACATTTCAGTGCTCTGGCTTTTCTACGAAAGAGTTAAAACCATCATCAAGGCTCGTAGTCTCCTTGAGCTCACTGTCCTCCATGAATGAGAGTCAGAAGCGACATCTGTCCCCACAGATGACACTGGCTGTCTGAAACAATTACATCTTTAAGAAAAGATGAAGAAAATTCACCCTCGTGCTCCCAAGTGAGTGTGCCAGATGTAATTGTTATGCAAGAGGGGACTTTTCAAATCAGCAGCTAAAGCAGAGCTCAGAACAGTCTGGCAAGCAGCAGAGCCATCCATCAGGTGGCTGGCAAGCCTCCCTTTTGGAAAAATATATATTCTTCCAGTAAGGGAACAAGTCTTACTTGTATCCAGTAGCTCACCGATCTTTATAAAGAAAAGGTGTATGTGTAGAATTGTTGTTTTGCCTGACTACAATTCATCAACCCCCATCTTTACTAAAAGTACTCCAACTGTCTCTAGGAAATTACTGTCCCTTATGTTGATGTGACATGATTTATGCGGGAGCAGGGCACAGACCTAGCTCCCAGAGCACCCTATCCTCTTCACTTGAGTGGTTGGTTGAGAAAAGGGGACATAAAAAAGGGCTGAGCCAATGTGTTTGCTCAGAAGTAACCCCAGTACTTTACTTTGAAAAAAAACAAGATATAAGGCACTCCAGTTATGAACTTGAAACTGAATATAAGATGACCTGCTTGCATCTGTCCTGTAACCCCAGTGGGAGAGTGCACCTAAGAGTGAAGCCAGCAGAGAAGAGTAGCCCAGAGAAGTACAGAGATAACCAGGGTTTCAGTGAAATAATTTCCAGCTCAGAGTTCACTACGCCTAAAGCAAAACAGACTTTTTTTTAATGAATTTGAGTTGAAGTTTTTGCCATTTGCATTTGAGAAAATTATGACAGGTACATATCTAGTCACTACTAGGGCATGTGCTTTGGGTTACAGGATGGTTGGAATGGTGTTACTCATCCTTTCTACACTCATCAACAATAGCTGAATTCATAAGTCGAGTTGTATGATTCCACAGCCCAGATATGTAACTATTCTGTTAGACTGCCTTCCTATGTCTAAGTTTGTCACCCCACCCAAGGACGTTTGAATTTTAAAAGATGACTCTGGTTAAGAATTACATATCTCAGTGGGATGCATCCTTTTAACAGTATTTGTCAGATGATTGAACCTACTTCCTCTCTCCTTATTGTCTTTTTGCTTAATTTAAATAAATTTGAAAAAATCTGAAGATGAGAAACATTATAACATAATTTTCCAAATCATACTATAGTCAGAATTTCCATTCCACCTTCTTACTTCTAGCCAGGTTTTGACAAAAAGGCTGAATTTCTGTCATACAGTTTAGTAATCTTATTAGAAAATGACAATTAGCTTCTAGCTTAATGTGGATAAGTCTTATGGAGACAGGTAGTGCTGAAATATCAGGGGCTTGTAGAAACCCCTGACTGTACTTGGGCTTGGCTGGAGCTCTCTATCCCTATACACAGTCAAGAAATCAATCAATCAGAGCCTTCTGAATGCCCATAATGAGTATAATATGCCAAATTGTTTAAACACATAGGCTTTGAAGTTACACAGTTTTCAGCCCAAATACCAGCTCAGAACACTAATAATAGTGTAACCTTGGACAAATTACTAATACACACAAGACTTAGTGTCCTCATCTGTAAAATGGGTATAATCATAGTGCCTATCACATGGGAAGATTAAATGAGATAACTTAGGTAAAGAGTTTAGGAACAGAGGAAGGACTTAGCCAACTTTAGCCATCGTTAAAATATACAAAATATGCTTAAAGCTGTCAAGGAGCCACACATTTCATTGCATTTCATTCTGTAGAAGAGATAGGAAGGCTATACTAACAGACTTCTATGGCCCTTTCAGTGTGAATCTGTGACTAGAACCTTGTTCTCTGAACTCTAAGTTCACTGTTTTTCTCTGCACTGGAGCAGGTAGCTCATTAGCAGGGCTCCTCTACAGTCAGGGAAAGGCTCATTGTTTGGAGGCTCTTTGTATAAGAAATACCAATGCATGATTCTAAATAGTAGTGATACAGGTATGAATACATATGTATATTAATAAGTCACAGTGTAGTTCAGGCAATGAGGTCAAATAAGGCACCAGCCCAAGGCTGAAAGATGAGCCTTTCTTTCAATTTTGTCACTGTGCCACCATAACTATATGATAACCTTATTTGCACATAATCTTAAATGACTCATTTTAAAGGCCTTTCATAAATGTGAAACCCAGGTATAATTAGATCCCTACCAACAGAAATTAAATTTATCTATAAAGGAAAAATATTGTAATATCACTGATCAATCATTTGTCAGCCAACTAAAGCCATACATCAGCTTTTTTCTTTCCTTTTTAAAATGGTATGTTATATTTAATATGGAGCCCAAGGTGTAAAATAAAATAGAAAGAAACTGATTCCCCTGAGTAAGAAATAGAACATTATTAATATAGTTGAAGGCACCGTTAATTATATTTCTTAAAGCAGGTCTACCTGAATTGTAGAGAAACAGAAGGCATATTATGGTAGGCATTTCATTCACTGTCTCATAATTACATAATCCATAGAGAGATATCTTAATATGAAGGCAACAAAGGATTTGTCTACCACTTCTGAGGCAAGAAGGCTTCCTGACTCTACAAATTACACCCCTTTTCTCCAGTTCTTCTTCTCTTCCCTAGAGCTTAATAAACAACCTGAGCCTCCTTCCACCCGCACTATAGAAACTGCAGCCTGAAATGCTGCAGTGTGAAGTACTTATCCACTCTCAATGTCTCAAGCCAAGGCAGATGCTCATGGGACCTGGCTGAAAATGGCAAGTCATCAAACAATAGGACTGAACTAGAATTTAGGTGCCATCAAGATCTAAGCATTCTCCATAAATCCCATAAGTCCCCTTCAGACTTTTCAAAAAGCCCAGTGTGTCAGCTACTATTACAAAAATGACTTTGGCCTGGGAGATTAACCTGAAAAAGCATTTTAGGGCTGGATTAGCCATGATCCCAATCTCTGGCTTTCAAGAATGAATATAAGACATTAGGTATTGAAGTTGTCTGACAACTTCTTGGTCACACTTAAGCTTTTATCTTAGCGAGGGGATAAGAAATGAGTACAGACGTGGGTTTCAGGGTGAGTGCTTAAATTTGTGTAAGTGTAGTGATGTTTGGGGTGCCACTGAGCTCTGTGGTCTTTAGCTTCTGTTGGGGGGACAACTGTATTTACCAATAACCCACTAAGACCACAGGGCTATCAGACCTATCAAAAGAAATGGAAAACTTGGTTACTCTTATTTTTATTTTTTTAAACCACAGAGTTACTAGCCTATTCCGTTAACATTTGAAAGTGTGCAATAACATTTATGAAATGACTTTATAAACTCAATATCTCCATGCCAGTGTAAGGGATTTTCATTTTTATCAAAAGCAGTTTTCATTGCTTTCTGTGTGGCAAACCATCTATGATCTTTCAATGCAAATATCCTGTAACCAACAAAAAGTAGGAGAGTGGTCAGATTTGTGAGCCCAGAGAAGGCCAGTGCAGTGTAAATCTTCCTTTTAGGATAAATATTTCCATAAAGGCAACCTCAAATACAATTATTAAGTATACTTACGCTTTGCTGAAAGTCTCTAAAGGCAACATATACTGCTAAGAGGAATTGTAAATGGCCTTCTGTGAAGTCTTATCTACTAATCATTTTCTTTTTAGTGAGCAACTCGTTCTTGTAAAGATATTTACTATGATCATACCCCATAAATATTTGGCCCCTTCAGTTTGACACTTGTTTTTTTTTAACACCTTCTAAGTTCCTGTCAGAGTGTTAGGCACCACAGGGGATGCAGCTAATGAAAAAGACACATTTCTTTAAGTTGAATGAGTTACACTCTAATCGTTACATCCTAAACCAAGAATGCAAATTGCTATAATTAAAAAAAAATCTTTTATGCTATTAGGGATTTGAAGAATAAAGAGATAGATCATGCAGTTGAAAGCTTCAGAAAAAAAAATTAAGTTTGTTACATGACATAGACCTTGAAGGATGAGTAGTACATTGACATGAAGATGAAGAGAAGAACGGTACAATCAGAGTGAACAACATGAGCAAGATACAGAGATTTAAAGTGCAGGAAACTTCAGGAAAAAACAAGTAATCCATTTTAGTTACATCACAGGATATCCACTGGGAAGAAATGGAAAAAGATGACACCATGAAGAAAACAGTAATAGACTAAGAATGACGGCACAATAGCTAACATTTATTGAACTGGGCATTATTCTGAATTCTTCCTATTTAATAATCACAGAATATGTGAGGAAATAAGCACATTTATATACTCTGTAGATACATCCTTTCTTGCTGTCAATTTGTCAATAGGAATCAAGACACCTAAAAAAAAAGTCCATATATTTAGACTCACTAGTTTCACATAAAAGTTTAAGGGAATAGTCATGTAAGTGCAGAGAGATGTATGTGCAACAATGCTCACTGCAGCCCTGTTTATGAAATCAAAGATTTGGAATCACAATTATACAACTATAAGCAGTTGAGTAAACTATTGAAATTTATCAGGCATTAAAAATTACAAAATATATGCATTGAACTTGAAAGAATTTTCAAAATAGATGGTAAAGTGAAACAAAAAGTCCATTGATAAATTTGTATAGGATATTCCCAACTTGTGAAACACATATATTTTGTATTTATATATTAAACAGAAAAAAAATCTGGATGATAAAAACAAAAATTCTAAAACAATTATACATGAATATTTTGTATAAGGTGGATGCGTTATTGATCTTTATTTCTTTTTCTACCATAACCATGCATTATTTTTGTAAGTATGACATAAAATACAATTTAAAGTATTAATAATAATACAAAAAAATGAACCAATGTGTTTAAACAGATAGATACCCCTCTACGTGTTCCCCTGGAATCATTGGTAGCTTATGTAAATGATCTTAGGGCTTCTGTGGAGTTTTGACCCTCATTCACAGAGGGCAATGGAGACCCTTATCCTAATAGCAGGGAATCTGGATCCATGGGTAAGGTCAGCTACAATTTTTGCATTTTTCAAATTCTGTGAGTTATATGTAGAGGTGATGCAAAGATTAGGTGAGGTGGGAAAGGGTCAATGAATAATTTTGATGGAATCTAAGAACTGGGAAGGATTTTAAAGGATGATAGATGAACCACAGAACTTTTAGATTGGTGAGAAAACTGGAAACCCCAGAAGATAGCACATGGAAGGATCTGAAGATTCTCATTTTTAAAACGAAATATATATTTTGGGGGTATTATTAATGTACAATTACATGAGCAACATTATGGTTACTAGACTCCCCCTATTATCAAGTCCCCACCACCCCATTACGCTCACTGTCCATCAGCATGATAAGATGCCATAGAAACACTACTTGTGTTATACTGCCTTCCCCGTATCCCCCCCCTGCTACATTATGTGTGCTAATTGTAATACCCTCTTTTTCCCCGTTATCCCTCTCTTCTCATTCATCTTCCCCAGTCCCTTCCCCTTTGGTAACTGTTAGTCCATTCTTGGGTTCTGTGAATCTGCTGTTGTTTTGTTCCTTCAGTTTTTTCTTTGTTCTTATAACCCCACAGATGAGTGAAATCATCTGATACTTGTCTTTCTCTGCCTGGCTTATTTCACTTAGCTCCACCATGTTGTTGCACATGGTAGGATTTATTTTCTTCTTATGGCTGAATAATATTCCATTCGGTATATGTACCACCTCTTCTTTATCCATTCATCTACTGATGGACACTTAGGTTGCTACTGTAAATTGTGCTGTGATAAATATAGGGGTGCATATGTCTTTTTCAAACTGGGCTGCTGCATTCTAAGGGTAAATTCCTAGGAGTGGAATTCCTGGGTCAAATGGCATTTCTATTTTTGGTTTTTTGAGAAACCTCCATACTGCTTTCCACGATGGTTGAACTAATTTACATCCCCACCAGCAGTGTAGGAGGGTTCTCCTTTCTCCACATCCTTGCCAACATTTGTTGTTGTTTGTGTTTTGGATGGTGGTCATCCTAACTGCTGTGAGGTGATATCTCATTGTGGTTTTAATTTGCGTTTCTCTGATGATTAGCGATGTGGAGCATGTTTTCATGTGTCTGTTGGCCATCTGAATTTCCTCTTTGGAGAAGTGTCTGTTCAGCTCCTCTGCCCATTTTTTAATTGGCTTGTTTGCTTTTGGTTTGTTGAGGTGTGTGAGCTTATTATATAATTTGGATGTCAACCCCTTATCAGATATGTCATTTATGAATATATTCCCCCATACTGTAGGATGTCTTTTTGTTCTACTGATGGTGTCCTTTGCTGTACAGAAACTTTTTGGTTTGATATAGTCCCACTTGTTCATTTTTGCTTTTGTTTCCCTTGTCTGGGGAGATATGTTCATGAAGAAGTTTCTCATGTTTATGTCCAAGAGATTTTTGCCTATGTTTTTTTCTAAGGGTTTTATGTTTTCATGACTTACATTAAGATTTTTTGATCCATTTTGAGTTTGCTTTTGTGTACGGGGTTAGACAATAATCCAGTTTCATTCTCTTACATGTAGCTGTCCAGTTTTGCCAACAACAGCTGTTGAAGAGGCTGTCATTTCCCCATTGTATGTCCATGGCTCCTTTATCGTATATTAATTGACCATATATGGTTGGGTTTATATCTGGGCTCTCTGGTCTGTTCCATTGGACTATTGGTTTGTTCTTGTGCCGGTACCAAATTGTCTTGATTACTGTGGCTTTGTAGTAGAGCTTAAAGTCAGGGAGCCTAATTCCCCTCACTTTATTCTTCTTGCTCAGGACTGCTTTGGCTATTCAGGGTCTCTGGTGGTTCCATATGAATTTTAGAACTATTTGCTCTAGTTCATTGAAGAATGCCATTGGTATTTTGATAGGGATTGCATTGAATGTGTTGATTGCTTTAGGCAGGATGGCCATTTTGACAATATTAATTCTTCCTATCCATGAGCACGGGATGTGTTTCCAATCTTTTTAAATTTCTCTCATGAGTGTCTTGTAGTTTTCAGAGTATAGGTCTTTCACTTTGTTGGTTAGGTTTATTCCTAGGTATTTTATTCTTTTCGATGCGATTGTGAATGGAATTGTTTTCCTGATTTCTCTTTCTGCTAGTTCACCATTAGTGTATAGGAATGGAACAGATTTTTGTGTATTAATTTTGTATCCCACAACTTCACTGAATTCAGATATTAGATCTAGTAGTTTTGGAGTGGATTCTTTAGGGTTTATTATGTACAATATCATGTCATCTGCAAACAGGGACAATTTAACTTCTTCCTTGCCAATCTGGTTTCCTTTTATTTCTTTGTATGGTCTGATTGCCATGGCTAAGACCTCCAGTATTATGTTGAATAGAAGTGGGGAGAGTGCACATCCATGTCTTTTTCCTGATCTTAAAGGAAAAGCGTTCAGCTTCTCGCTGTTAAGTATAATGTTGGCTGTGGGTTTCTTATATATGGCCTTTATTATGTTGAGGTACTTGCCCTCTATACCCATTTTGTTGAGAGTTTTTATCATGAATGAATGTTGAATTTTGTCAAATGCTTTTTCAGCATCTATGGAGATGATCATGTAGTTTTTGCCCTTTTTGTTGATGTAGTGGATGATGTTGATGGATTTTCAAATGTTGTACCATCCTTGCATCCCTGAGATGAATCCCACTTGATCATGATAGATGATCTTTTTGATGTATTTTTAAATTCAGTTTGCTAATATTTTGTTGAGTATTTTTGCATCTATGTTCATCAGTGATATTGGTCTGTAATTTTCTTTTTTTGTGGTGTCTTTGCTGGGTTTTGGTATTAGGGTCATGTTGGTCTCGTAGAATGAGTTTGGGAGTATTCCCTCCTCTTCTACTTTTTTGGAAAACTTTAAGGAGGATGGGTATTAGGTCTTCACTAAATGTTTGATAAAATTCTGCAGGGAAAGCATCTGGTCCAGGTGTTTTGTTCTTTGGTAGTTTTTTGATTACCAATTCAATTTCTTTGCTGGTAATTGGTCTATTCAGATTTTCTGTTTCTTCCTGGGTCAGCCTTGGAAGGTTGTATTTTTCTAGAAAGTTATCCATTTCTTCTAGGTTATCCAGTTTGTTACCATATAATTTGTCATAGTATTCTCTCCTAATTCTTAGTATTTCTGTGGTGTCCATAGTGATTTTTCCTTTCTCATTTCTGATTCTGTTTATGTGTGTAGACTCTTTTTTTCTTTATAAGTCTTGCTAGGGGTTTATCTATTTTATTTATTTTCTCAAAGAACCAGCTCCTGCTTTCATTGATTCTTTCTATTGTTTTATTCTCCTCAATTTTATTTATTTCTTCTCTAATCTTTATTATGTTCCTCCTTCTACTGACTTGGGCCTCATTTGTTCTTCCTTTTCCAGTTTCATTAATTTTGAGTTTAGACTGTTTGTGATTGTTCTTCTTTCCTTGGGTAGGCCTGTACTGCAATATATTTCCCTCTTAAGCACAGCCTTCGCTGCATCCCACAGATGTTGTGGTGTTGAATTATTGTTGTCATTTATCTCCATATATTCCTTGGTCTCTGTTTTTATTTGGTCATTGATCTATTGATTATTTAGGAGCATGTTATTAAGCCTCCATGTGTTTGTGGGCTTTTTCATTTTCTTTGAGTAGTTTATTTCTAGTTTCATACCTTTGTGATCTGAGAAGCTGGTTGGTACAATGTCAATCTTTTTGAATTTACTGAGGTTCTTTTTGTGGCCTAGTATATGACCTATTCTTGAAAATGTTCCATGTGCACTTGAGAAGAATGTGTACCCTGTTGCTTTTGGATGGCGTGGTCTGTAGATGTCTGTTAGGTCCGTCTGTTCTAATACATTGTTCAGTGCCTCTGTCTCCTTACTTATTTTCTGTCTGGTTGATCTGTCCTTTGGAGTGAGTGGTGTGTTGAAGTCTCCTAAAATGAATGCATTGCATTCTATTTCCCCTTTTAATTCTGTTAGTATTTGTTTCACATATGTAGGTGATCCTGTGTTGGGTGCATAGATATTTATAATAGTTATATCCTCTTGTTGGACTGACCTGTTTATCATTATGTAATGTCCTTCTTTGTCTCTTGTTACTTTCTTTGTTTTGGAGTCTGTTTTGTCTGGTACAAGTACTGCAACTCCTGCTTTTTTCTCCCTATTATTTGCATGAAATATCTTGCCCCATTCCTTTACTTTCAGTCTGTGTATGTCTCTGGTTTTGAAGTGAGTCTCTTGTAGGCAGCCTATAGATGGGTCTTGTTTTTTTTATCCATTCAGTGACTCTATGTCTTTTGATTGGTGCATTCAGACCATTTACATTTAGGGTGATTATCGATAGGTATGTACTTTTTGCTATTGCATGCTTAAATTTGTGGTTACCAAAGGTTCAAGGGCAATTCCCTTACTATCTAACAGTCTAATTTAACTTATTTTGTATACTATTACAAACTCAACCTAAAGGTTCTTTTTTTTTTTTTCCTCCTTTTTCTTCCTCCTCAAGTCTTTGTATGTTATGAATCGTATTCTGTACTCTTTGTCTTCCCTTGAATGACATCTGTTTAGCCTTCAGAATACTTCCATCTATAGGAGTCCCTCCAAAATGCCCTCTATAGGTGGTTTGTGGGAGGTAAATTCTCTCAGCTTTTGCTTATCTGAAAATTGTTTAATCCCTCCTCAAGTTTAAGTGATAACCTTGCTGGGTAGACTATTCTTGGTTCAAGGTCCTTCTACTTCATTGCGTTAAATGTATTATGCCACTCCCTTCTGGCTTGTAAGGTTTCTGTTGAGAAGTCTGATGATAGCCTGATGGGTTTTCCTTTGTGTGTGATATTTTTTCTCTCTCTAGCTGCTTTTAAAAGTCTGTCTTTTTCCTTGATCTTTGCCATTTTAATTATTATATGTCTTGATGTTGTCTTCCTTGGGTCCCTTGTGTTGGGAGATCTGTGCACCTCCATGGCCTGAGAGACTATCTCTTTCCCCAGATTGTGGAAGTTTTCAACAATCACCTCCTCAGTGACACTTTCTATCCTTTTTTCTCTCTTCTTCTTCTGGTACCCCTATAGTGCGAATATTGTTCTGTTTTTATTGGTCACACAGTTCTCTGAATATTCTTTCATTCTTAGAGATTCTTTTTTCTCTCTGTGCCTCAGCTTCTTTGTATTCCTCTTCTCTAATTTCTATTCCATTTACCATCTCTTCTGCTATATCTAATCTGCTTTTAAATCCCTCCATTTTATGTTTCATTTCAGATATCAAGTTTCTTAATGATTGAGTCTCCATCTTAAATTCTTTCCTGAGGTCTTGAATATTTTTCTGTACCTCCATAAGCATGTTTATGATTTTTATTTTGAACTCCCTTTCAGGAAGATTGGTGAGTTCAGTTTCATTTGGCCCTTTTTCTGGGGTATGTGAGATTTTGGTCTTAACCATGTTCTTTTGACATTTCGTCTTTCTGTGTTGTGCCCTCTAGTGCCCAAAAGCTCCAGTCTCTGGAGCTGCTCAGCCCCTAGAGTGAGGTTGGGGGTCGTAGGGAAGCGGAGCTGGTGCCTGCAGGAGGAAAGAGCTGTTTCCTGAATCCCGCTTGCAGTGCTTGTCTCCCATATGAGAGCCAATGGGCCGAGCACACACGTGTAAGCCTCTGTGCTCTGCATCTCTCACTGTTGTAGGTGGGGCCTCCCTCTGACCTGCTTGACACCAGTGCAGTGATTGCCGGTTTGCGAGCAGGTGTCTGCAGGCCAGTAGGAAGGCTCAGCAGGCTGCATGTCACAGTGGGGGGCCTCGGAGCTGAGTAGCCAGCCAGTGGTATGGAGCGCCTGAAGTTCCTCAAAGTTCCCAATCTGCTGGGCAGAGCATGCCCAGACAATCTTGTCCCCCTATCCCTTCTCCCACGCAGCAAGCTCCGTGCATACCCCGCCCCTTCAGCAGCCCTCTCGCTGCTAGGTAGCCTGTCAGATAGCTCACCTTTCCTTAGTCCCAGAGTGGCTGGGTGTGGATCCTGTCTTCCACAAATGTTCGGAATCTGTTTCTCAAGCACTCTGCCTGTCCCAGCTCTCCATCCTCCAGAGCACCACACAGTGTAGATTTCTGCTCGCAAAGCAGACCTCCAGGTCTGGGTGTTCAGCAGTTGTTGGCTTCCAGCCCCTCCTGGCTCTGTTTCTCTTTCTCCCACCAGTGAGCTGGGGTGGGGGAAGGGCTCGGGTCCCGCCGGATCAAGGCTCTCATATGTTACCCTGTTTCCTGAGGTCTGCTCTGTTCATGAGGATTGTATGCAGTCTGGTGCAGCCTTCTTTCCTGTTGCTATTTTAGGGTTAGTTGTATTAACTATATTTTCTCACTATCTGTGGTTTTGGGAGGAATTCTCTGTCTCACCTCTCATGCCGCCATGTTGAATCTCCTATGGTGAAGCTTTTCATCCTAAAATGGAATATTTTTATTGAATTCTTACTAAAACTGGATGAACTAGATACTATTATACTAATATTATAGATGAAGAAACTGAGGCTCAGATGATATAACTTTTCAAAGGTCACCCAACAGTAAGCAGTGGAGTTTGTGTACAAGGAAGATAGGTAGAAATTACTAAGAAATAGATTTCAGTTAAGCATACAAAGAGAAAGTAGAAATTCTTGCATGTGGTGAGTTCCACACCCTTGGAGGCAATGAGGTACAGCTTAGATACCTATTAGGCAGTGATCAAAGGAGACTTATCAATGTTGGTGGTTGTACTGTGTAAGCATACAGTCCTTTACAATCCTGAGAATTCTATCATCTAGCCCTCTTGCTAAGAATAAAATTAGGTCCCCTCCAAACATTCACACAAGAAGAGTTCATAACCTGCTCTAGGGGCCTGAAATTCTAAGAATCAACAAAGGAATATTTCCCATGTATTTCTTCTTTATTCCTGTTACTATAATGTTCTTACTTTTTTCTTTTTACTCTCCCTATTGTCCCTTGTCCAAATAACCTTATTCCATATCTGCTTCTCTTCCTCCCCTCCCACTGCTCTGTCTCATTCTCTATAGGAGACACATCCTAGGATGATTTCATTTTTCTCTTTTCAGTACTCTTTTTAGACATTTTCAATCAATACATAGCAGCTAGGATACAGGAAACAGCATACAATGGGAAGACTAATGGCATAAAATGCAGTTATAACAGTGTTCAGAGCTCCTTTGTTCACAGAGCTCAAAGCCAAGTTCTGCTTTTTCTCCCGGCCAATGTCCTGAAAGCCATTCTTGAGGAGGAAAAGTGATCAAAGCCTGCTATGGTCTTATAGTTAAAAAAAGACAAAAGGAAAACTGGGACCAGTAAGGAAGCACAGTGACACATAACTGTCTCTCAGATCTTCTCTATGGAAACGAGAGTTCAAGGGTGGACCTTGCTCCATTCACCCATTCATTCATTTATTCATCAAGTCTCAAATGACCACCTATCAGGTATGTAGCAAATTCCAAGTAAGACTTGAAAGAACAAAGCTGAACAGAGGGGGCTTGCAGGAGCACAGTGGCCTCTAACAATAAATTCATAGATAAATAAATCTCATAAGAAAAACCATTGTAGAAAAAATGATATTTGGGACTGCTGTCTGTTGGACACAGCCATAACATGAATTCATTCAACCCTTCCAACTCTGCTAGAAAAATCTTATGAATCCCTCTTTACAAATGAATTAGATTAGATTCAAAGAGGCTTAAAAAAAACACTCACAAAGCCTCACAGCCCTGAAGCAAAAAGGCCTGTATTCAAATCCATCTCCAGATTCTTTGCTATTGGTGTTATAGGTGAGATAAAAGAGACTGTATCTTTACACTTTAAGGAAAATTATTTTATTTTCACCAGTTCTGAGAGGTAAATTGCAACAGTGATTCCCCCTGTTTGATGCCTTGAGGAAGTGGAAAGGCAGCGTGAGAAATAAGACAGAATGGGGAGTCAAAGAAAAAGAGAAGTGAACATGGACCATTTCTGTTTTCCTCTTCCACAGCCCAGCTCCAATGCAAACAGGCACACATGTATAGCTGGCACACATCATGTCCTAACCTCCCCACTTATGGCATCCTTTTTCCTCTTCCTGAAATATCTTTCCTATATACTTACATCCTGTTAATGGAGGCAAATCTAAATTGAAGCTCTGATTTTAGTCAAATTCTGATCATTTTAGTTCAGAGTGACACTATCTTCTGAACAAAAAATAAAAATAAAATAAAATAAATTTTATTAAATCCTGCCATTCAAATGACCTTGAATTTATATATGAATGCACCTTGTCTCGCCAACTCAATCTGAACAACCTAGAAAACAGAGACTATGGTTTCCATGTTTTAATTATTTCCTGTTTTATAGTGCTCCTGGGCACAGAGATTTAAAAAAAAATCTTTACTGAAAGACATAATGGGGAATAATTAGAAAAATTGATAGCAGAATGTGCGTGGATGCCACGTGGCAGCTCAGTATAGTTGGCCAAGATACAACATTCTCATGGGAGAGTTTCAGGCATGTTCAATCAAAGCCAGGTCCAGGAGGCACTTCCTATTACTGGTAGAGTCTCCAACCTGAGGGAAACTTGACTGATAGCAAGAATGGAAAACAATCTAAGCCACTGTTGATAGCATCACTGAGTTCTGTCAGATACAGCCTGCTAAGCTGTAGTGAGGACTGAAGCCTTAGCCAAAGGAGGTGCAGCATAGTGAAATGGAGAAGAGGCTGGTTTGCCACTGACCAGCAGCTCTCATCAGGTGCTGTGTTTTTGTTTTTCAATAACTCAGAGAATTCTGAACTTGGAGGAGTTTGTGTTTGGGAATATAGAAGAATATTGATGTCCTGGTTCCATACAAAATGCTGAATTGGATAATAATTTTTGAATACTAAAAGTATTTTCTGGGCTAATGACAATGTGACAGCTACTGATACAACATACTTTTAAGCTTAATTTGCATTGTTAATATTCTCTCCATAGCTTTCTTAAATTTAGACAATCAACAAAACAATAAGGGAAGCCCTGGTTTATAGCATTTGCCAATTTCTATGGCATACATATTCCCACCATGACCTGTTTTAAGTTGCCAATGTGATATCATTGAAGATGGAGTTGGGAAGAGATGTACCATAACCCATAGAGATAGTAGATGTCATGCAGTAAAGTAGTTAGGAAACTACATTTTGAATACTTAATGCCTTTGTTTTTAATACAATTTATTTAATTATAAGTATATGTAATTTAAATTTTAATACAGGCTGTGTTCAACAACCAGCTTGAAAACTTCCTGAAAATTTAACAATTATCACTGGTAATTAGTATAAGCCAATTTTAGCACAAGTACCTCTTGCACTATTTTCTATCTATTATGTTGAGATAATTTTCATCATAGTACTTGTCAGAATCTAATATTAGAGTATTTATTGATACTTTATTGTCTATTTCCTACACATCTATAGAAAAGACATGCTTGAGAACAGCAATCGTGCTATTTTTTACTATATAGCTTTCCCAGCACCTGAAACATAGGACATGGTCAAAAATACCTGCCAAAGGAAGAATGAATTCAGAATATATAATACTTTCCAATTCATGTGAATAAGAGAAAAAAACTAATAGAACCTGGTCTGGTCTAAGGAAATAGGTGTTTCTGATGAAGAAATTTATAAGGCCAATAATCATAGAAAATAATCAACCTTTGCTGGAATTAAGAAAATGTCTTTACTAGAGTTACTCTACAGCTTACCGACAGCTGGAGACTGTTTCTCACCACACATCCCCATTTGAAGATGGAGCCAATTTTGAAAGGGTGATCTTCAAATGTGGGCATCCATAAAAGCTTGACTCAGGAAGCCCGTGAGTGTATTTTTTGGATAAGTACCTTAGATGACTGATTCTGGCAATTTAAGGGTTCTCTTTGAGAAGCACAGTTAACCAATGCAAGTGTTCTTAACTGTGGCTGAGTTGAGTGTAAGCATTAAAGGTGAAAGGAGTTGAGAGTGGGTAGGAGGGTGGAAGGCTATTAACAATAGAGACCCATGACCACTGTTCCTTCTCCTCATACACATTCATGGAAAATTTTTCCCTGAAATTTTTAAGATTAATTTTTTTAATGTGATTTTTTGCTGCCTGATGACACCTAAAATCTAACATATAGCCAGAGTCTACCATAAGAAAACAGCCCTTGTTAGCAACACTTCCTGCTTTATTTCCTAAGTATAAATGTTACCTAAAGTTTGAGCTTAAGAATTATACAACCATGTTCTTAAAAAATGTACTTCAGATTTTTCACCATTTAGACTGACCATTTCTATTGTGTCTTTAAAAATATGTCTACACATTAAATACACAAATATGTATGTCTTTAAGCTTTATAGAAACAGTTGTCCATGATTTTCATGAGCATGGACTGCCTGAGGTTCTAGCTCCTGGAATCCTAGCTCTGCCCCTGGCCAGCTACATGACCTAGAACAGATTCTCTAATCCCTTATGCCTCAGTGTTCCCCACAGGATTGTTGTGAAGATCAAGTGACTCAAACATGGGAAATCTTTAGAATAGTACCTGGAAAGCAGTGAGTGCTCTGTTGCTGTTACTTTACATCATTAACCATCAGGATTGCCATGGCTCCAGAAATGCATAGACTCAGAGGAAACAGAAAGGCCAATACCTTAGAAGAAAAACCAAACCAACTAATGATTTTTTAAAATTGCGCCACTCCACATCAGTGTCTGTACTGACTGCAGTTTTAGCATTTATGTAAACCATCTATGTGTTGTCTAAGTTCTCAACAACCCTACAAAGTAATGATATCCTCTTCAAGTCCTCCAATGAGTTGAATGTCAGGTGACCTTTTATTATTGTGGCACCAGTAAAGAAAATTTCAAATGACTTCTCAGAAATAGGGGAGATTACACTTCAAATCATTCAACCAAGGAAGTGAGACAGATCCTAAATGGGAACCAGGGTCACCAGAAGAAAAATTCTAAATGCCATTTATATGACACTACCAGGATGATCCTGGAGACAATCAACCAAATTCTCCCATATTTCCCAGTAGCCTTAGGGTTTTTGATAATTCAGTTTACAAGGCTAAATGGAAACATGGCTTATTCTAAACAATATTGTTTAGTTTCATATAGGTTTTATACATATATATATGTTTTATTCATATAGGTTATATGAATGAGATCATACTGGATGTATTTCTGCCACTTATTTTTTTGCCCAGAATTATGTTTTTGAGATTCACTTGTTGATTTATATAACTGTAGTTTACTTCATTCATATCAATTTTTCCTGCATGTGAATTGACTGAAACTTACTATTTTCTTTTTGATAACCATTTAGATTACATCTATTTTTTGTTATTATAAGTGTTACTGGTATAATCTTTCTTGTGTATACATGTGTTAAAATTGTAAAGAAAGGAAGATTCAGGACAGTGGTTCCTCCTGGAGGTGAGGGAGGAAAATTGGCATGAGAAAGAGGACTTCAGGACTATCTATTCATATTAATAGAATATGATAATCTATTAGGGTGGTATGTAGGACTTGTATGTATGTGTGTGTATATGCACAAATACAAATATCCATACATTTATATATATATGTTTTTTTATTTCTACTTTTTTTGAGGTAATTTTGAGATATTTCACATGGGGTTGTAAGAAATAATACAGAGATCCCATTTACCCTTCCCCAAGTTTTCCCCAATGATAATAGCTTATGTGACTGTAGTACTGTAACACAACCATGAAATTGATAATGGTACAATCTATAGATCTGATTCAGATTTCACCAGTTTTGCATATATTCATCTATGTGTGTGTGTGCGCATTTACTTTTATGTAATTCTTTTAGTATAGATTCATGTAACTACATGGTCAAGATGCAGAACAGTGCCATCATAAAGATCCCTCACACTATGCTTTTATAGCCATAGCCACCTCCTTCCCTTCCTCTCTTCCTAACTCCTGGCCATGACCAATATGTTCTCCATCTCTATATTTTTGTCATTTCAATAATCTATATATAAACCAAATATTATGTAATCTTTTAAGACTGGCTTTTATACTCAGCAAGTTTAAAGATGCACCTAAGCTGCTATGTGTATCAATAGTTAATTCCTTTTTATTGTGGAGTGGTGGTCCATACATGTATTTTTAAATTGTACCATTATAAAAAAGGAAAATGTAATGGCTGCATTAAGTGGTAGAGTTAAAATGTTTAGATAAAACAATGAGAGAGAAGATTTTCAACCACCCTTGCTTTTTAAATCACTAATTTTGAAGCAAGAAAATAAAATGTGTAAGTTGCTACCTGGGACTGTGTGGACTATAAAGAGCATTAGGTGACCAGCTTTGAGATTTTGATTTCTGTTAATATGTGGTCAAGTCAAAACTACTAAGAATTTTCTAATTAAGGAAAAAAAATTTTCAAAGAAAGTAGAGGATAGTGTTGATCTCACTGAGTTCACTAACTGGGAAGTACTCTATAAGGATGAGCTAATAAAATATGTGAGCTAGTAATTATGACATAATTTGTAAATCTTGATAAGCAGTTTAAGCAATGGAGGAAAATGTTCTCTGAGGCTTCTGTCATCCCATGATTTTTATTCATTCATTCATGTAAGAATTCATCCATTCATTCATTCAACAAACATGTCTCAAGTGCCAATTGTATGTCAGCCCTAGGATCTACTTCCTGCCATCAAATAGCAAATGGCCTAAAGAAGGAGAAAGACCAAAAGAACTGCAGTTCTCTCTTATCAATGCATATGCTCTTTTACCAACCCCAGTATTTCTCCCCAGTTCACAGAAGAGAAAGCGAGGCACAAAGAGAAGCAGCTTACCCCAGGTCACATAGATAGATGTCATTGTTCATTTTAAATGCTAATGCAGTACAGTAACTGCAATAATAAAACTTCCATAGAGAAGTAATTCTAGAGTCATCTTCAGACTCAGGCATCAGAGACCTTAAAGCACTTGTTAAATCTGAATTTCTGGGAAAGGCTGAGTCTTCCCTATTTTAGCAAGCTTTCCCTGAGATTCTCACACACATAAGCTTGCGCACTGCTTCTAGACAGTTTCTACTGACTATTCCATTGTTGGAAACCAATTTTCATTCATAGTGTATAGGGAAATTAGCTCAGATTTTTTTTTAATGTAAAGAATGAGGAAGCCAATGTGAACTCCCAGAGGCCTTTCTTTCCTCCATTTTTTTTCTTTTTTCTTTCTGTAGTCTCAAGAATACAATGGAAATGGCTTCCTTTCATTCCTTTGTTTTGACATTGCATCAGTACAGCCTAATTTCTTACTCAATCGATATTCTGAGAAAGAACAAAGGGCAGCAGACAAATGATAAAAGAAAGAAACCTTAACCAGGTTGCTTAGGGCAAGATCTGAACCTTTTAGAGAAACAGGTGTGACATCACTGCCGCCTGCCCCCTTCTCAGATTACTTTGGGAGTGCTAATCCAAAATTCTAACTATTGCCCTGCCCAGAACAATTCAGTAGGTAAAGAATGGTCTGAGTCTAGCTAGTCTGCCCACAGAAGAGGTTTGTTTGTGTGTGTGTGTGTGTTTTGTTTTGTTTTTTAAATCACCTTTCAGTTTTCTGGGTGGCTCAGCTCCAGCTATAATAGTGCCCACATCAAGCCAATGCAGGCCAGATAAATGGGCTGGGCCAGCTGCTTCATAATTCAGTTGGTCACAGAATACAAACCACAGAGCAAGAAGGATTACCTTACTTTCACTTTCTTAGAATTCTCTCTCTCCAAGTCATACACTCTTTTACCAACACCAGTATTTCTGTCTCATTTACTGATGACAAAGTTGAGTCACTTAAAAAAATTATTAGTATTACAGGGAAATTTACAGTAATAAGATATTTATCCAGTGTCACTATTGATGTAGTGATAGATATTTAAAATATCAATGAGTTAATATAAGGGGTTTAGTATCTAGAAATGAAAGCCAGAAAATGAAAGAAACATCTGATCTAGCACTTTATTTTAAAGATGAGGAAGCTGTAGTCCAGACATAAGAATATTATCCAAGATCACATGGACTGGGACACCCCCTAGTCTGAATAGCCATCACTTTTTCCATTGATAGGCCAAAGATTCTCAACCCTGGCCATGCATTAAAATGACCAGGGAAGCTTAAAATCAAAATAAACAAACAAAAACATAAAGACCCTAACTCTCATGCCCTAGCACCTGGGATTCTGATCAGCTAGTGTAAAATGAGGTCTGCACATCAGTTTTTTGAAAGCAACCTGTGTGATTCTAATGTGAAGCCTAGGTTGAGAACCACTGAACTACATCCATGTTTCAGTGTGTTTCAGAATCATTCAGAGCTGGGCCCTACCCTCAGAGATTTTTTAATTCAAAATATTTGGGGTGGGCCCCAAGAATTTGCATTTCTACCAGTTACCAAGTAATGTTGAAGCCACTGGTCCTGGGACCACACTTTGAGAATCACTGCACTGGATGAGAACGTCATTATTGGGAAGGCAATCTCCAGTACACAGGCTATGGACCCTCACTGTGCTGCCTGAGAATGGACGTTGGGCCTGGAACACTTCCTTACCAAGAGATAAGGAGCCACACAGCCTGTGTCTGGCTATCACCTTGTGTGAGAATATATTCCCTTGTTTCAGGCTAAAAGAGCACTCTTTCATCTCTGCTTAAAGCATGTGCATCATATGACACCTGGCCAACCACTGCTGTATCTGTCCTCCACAAGGAAGGGACAGAATTCCTTCTACTGTGGCATGAGAGAAGGTCCACATAGGAAAGTTGCCCTGTGTAGGCCACCTGGAGAGACCTCCTGCTGGCCGTGGGGGACCTGTGTCTACCACTGAAACTGCTCTTGCTCTGTCTCTTTCCACATAGGTCAAGCCTTGTTCTATCCAGTGTTTGACTGCATTGTGTTTTCTTTGGTGACTCTTATATGAAGATGCAATGGGCAGAGGTGTTTAGAGTCCTGCCAGGGACTGATAACCAGTGCACGGTACTCTGCTTGACAGTAAGAACACATAATGGTTAAAATTGCCTGGATTAAAATCCTAGGTCTGGCACTTCTATAGCAGTGGTTCTCTACTAAATTGGGGTGTGGGGTTACTCCTCCTTGCACATAATGGGGGACATTTGGTAATAGCTTGAGGCATGTTTGGCTTTCACGACTGACAGCCTGTCACAATCTGGCATCTAGTGGGTAGTCCATAATGCCACTAAACATCCTACAATGATCAGGACATACCCCACAAAAAAGAATTACCCAGCCCCAAATGTCAGTAGTACCAAGGTTGAGAAGCCCTCCTCTTATACAACTTTAGTTTTCTTATCTGTGAAATGGGACAATGAGGTATCTGCCTAATAAAATCAATGTAAAGATTAAATGAAATATGACATGTAAAGAAACTGGCACAGTACCTTGCACATAGAAAATGTTTAATGAGTGTTAATTATTGAAGCAAATCCCTATTATGGATTATTGCCCATCTGTGGTTTAAATGCCAAATATTTTCATAAGAAATATGGGGAGAGGTCTTCCTTAAGTGTAGAAATTGGGACTAATATACCAACAGATGGGTAGTGGGGCTAGAAACAGTTTGCCAAAGATGCTATAAGAGAGTGCATTGTCTGTGAGCAACTTTAAAACAATAATAAATTTGACTAAAATCAGTCTGCTTTTTATTATCACTAGGCATCAGAAATTCTAAGCAATGTTATGAACCAATTACTTCTTCCCACCAATGAGGTATATCATTTCCATCACCACCTCCCACCACTTGACACTGGGTATAACAGTTTATTAAGAACTGGGCACTTTGCTAAGTGCTTTACATATGTTAACATACTTAATAATTTTTCCAACAAAGTATGCAGAGGTTATTACTGCTATCTCCATTTTATAGATGAGAAAACTGAAAATGGAAGGAAGTTGTTAATGTGCCCGTAATCACATAGCTAGTAGGTGGTAGAGAGCTGAGACCTAAAGCCAGGAGTCAAGCTCCAGTGTCTGTGCTCATAGTCACAAAACCAGATGGCCTTCAGTAATATGCCACTGGCCATTCCAAATTACAGCTGAAGTAAACCTTTCAAGGAACCTTGTCTCAATTCTGCTAATGCATTAAACATCTTTCTATCAGAAAATATAGCAGCTCCAATGTTGAGTAAATTTCCCTGTAATATCAGCAATGTGAAAATTTAACATGGTAAGTTGTTGGGGTCCCAGACTTCTAAGCCTTTATGTCAGAGCCATGATTCAGTTGACTAATATCTCCAGCAGCGGACACACAGCAGTAACCTAAATAAATGCTTATTGACTGAATTAATGTTTGCTGAGTTCAGGTAGAGAAGTTCTCAAAGGTCTGATTCCTGCAGATGTTTTGCTTGTGTGTGGGCAGAAGCTACATCAGCAACTCAGATTCCTGGGCTCTTCATAGATATTTGGATGACCCTTATCTGGGGTTGGTGTGCCTCAGTGTGAGTAACATGCACTCTGGCTTCTTTTGTGCTAAATAATGGTTTCATAGAGTCTAATTTCACAGATAAAAAGCAGTATCGAACATTCTATTTTAGGATTTGGTACAGAGGTATTAGAGCAAGAATGGGCAAAATGCAACTCCAGGGAAAAATAATTCAGTTTCCTATGGAAATATTCTTTTTCTAAATTTGCTCCTGAAAACAACAGGGAAATCAAATGTGTGAGTCAGGCAAGATTGTAACCATTAGCTCTAAATTACCTAAATGACAAATAAAGTTATAAAGAAGAGTTAAATCTGGGACACATACTCTTCAAGAGAAGACTTCAGGTGTGCCCTTCCCTTCCCCTTCCCAACAGAGCTGCGCAGATGATGATTAACAGCATTTTCCCATAAGGTGGTGTAAAATGTTTCTCATCTATTAACTTCAGGATGCCACCTGACAATAAGATTCAACTGTCTACACTAAAACTGTTGCAGGGTGAAATTATCACTAATTACAGCTGCAAGAGTATCTCCATGACCTTCCTAAGTACACTGCTAGTGCACAGGACAGGACCACATTATGGACAGACTCAATTACAACAGGTAGTAATTACCTAGAATTATATTGGGTACAATTTGACCCCAGGTATAACAGAGTATGTATAATAATGAGCTGAGTTACTGGCACCAGAGTTCTAGAACCTACATGATGTTTCAGTTGTATCTGGCATAAGGACCATTCCACTCCCAGGGGACAGTCCTATTCCCACTCAAAGCTACATGCTTTCCTGAGCATAAATTATGATAATCCTCATTCTTTTTTTTCTTATTAAGGTATTATTGATATACAATCTTATGAAGGTTTCACATGAACAACATTGTGGTTACTACATTCACCCATATTATCGAGTTCCCCCCCACACCCTACCGCAGTCACTGTCGAGCAGTGTAGCAAGATGCCACAGAGTCACTACTTGTCTTATCTGTGCGACGCTGTCTTTCCTGTGACCCTCCCCACATGTGTGCCAATCATGATACCCCTCAATCCCCTTCTCCCTCCCTCCCCACCTGCCCTCCCACCCTCTTCCCTTTCGTGACCCTAGTCCCTTCTTGGAGTCTGTGTCTGCTGCTGTTTTGTTCCTTCAGTTTTGCTTTGTTGTTATACTCCACAAATGAGGGAAATCATTTGGTACTTGTCTTTCTCCGCCTGCCTTATTTCACTGAACATAATACCCTACAGCTCCACCCATGTTGTTGCAAACGGTAAGATTTGTTTTCTTCTTATGGCTGAATAATATTCCATTGTGTATATGTATGACATCTTCTTTATCAATTCATCTACTGATGCACACTTAGTTTGCATCCGTATCTTGGCTATTGTAAATAGTGCTGTGATAAACATAGGGGTGCATATGTCTTTTTGAATCTGGGATCTTGTTTTCTTTGGGTAAAATGGTATTTCAGTAATCCTCATTCCTTTGATCTGTCTTTTGCAAGTAGTGTGTGAAAATTAGACTTTCTTCTCATCTATTTATTTCTTCTGCCTCTCTCAACATTCTTGCTCTGAAATAGATAGATAGATAGATAGATAGATAGATAGATAGATAGATAGATAGATAGATGATAGATAGATAGATAAGCAATGTCTCTGCATGATCTAGACTTTGCATTTCAACACATCTCCATGCTCATATCTTTGTCCTCAGGCACTTCTGATAAGCAAAGTACCAGATGACATAGAAAGTCAAAGCAAATCATCTTTATCTTTTACAGCACACTCTGTCTTTTAAAAACATGGCGATTGATTATTTGACCATAGTCATTATGCCAAGCTTTGCCTTCATAAACAAAAAATGACCTAACCTTGGCCTGAATCCTGCCTTTAGTTTATACCCCCTCGGACTGCTGTATCCAGAAAATCAAATACTTGGGTGGAAAAGGGCCCTGAGAAGTTGCCAGTGACTTCACCTTTGGGACAAATTACCTTCCACCTATACCTTCCTGTTAACCTAGAAAAACCATCCTGATAAGACACATAATGTTTCCAAGAAAGGGATGTTCATTATTTCACTGAATCTTGCTAACCCTTTAGATCCCAAATTATATATTCCTTCTCAGGGCACCCTCCCTAACTCTTCCACAACAGCTTAGGTCCACATATTATAAACGTTTACAGAATCATTTCCCTTATTACATGTAGTTCAATTACCACTAATCAATTTTTATGGTTATTTGTCTCATTCACTGATGTTTCTCCAGTACCTTGCACAGTACTTGGCTCATAGCAGATGCTCAGTGAGTATCATTGAGTGAATGAATGAATGTGAGCCTCCTAAAGAACCCAGGCTACTGTTTTCATTGTTGGAGGATTTTGTTTGCTTTCCTAAGATTTTTTTTCCTTGCTCTAGGTAAAGTACATCACCTCTTGCTCTTCCTTCAATAGAGATGAATGGCAAACAGGTGGCTAGCAGCTCCCATGTCAGAGCCCTTCATATAATCATAAATCATAATAAAGATACTTATTCTGAGACTCTTATGTCTTGGTGATTTTCTCTGAAGAGACCTAGGGCATGATGTCAAACTCCAAAAGGAAGGAGGAGGCCTAAGGAATAAATTCATATATCTCCTCTGTTCACTGGCATTAGATTAGTACTTGGGACTCTGGTGTGTCTGAAACTTTTCTTGAGATCTCAACTAAGTCCTTCCAACTCTACTCCTGAGTCTTTTCTCTATAAATTATGAAACTGGATTGTATCAAACAAAGGGTACCCTACATGTATGTAGCTCTATACCTTTCTTATTTCACCCATTCAGCAAATATTTTTAAGAGCATAGAATTTGCTCATTCTTACACTAGGCACTGGAAGGAGACCTAGCAGTGATAATGAGAAACAGGGTCCTGCCTTCAAGGGATCCAGTCAGGCTGGGAAAGAGGGGTTGGTGGTTAGGGAAGCTTTTCTAGCATAGAGTTGCCTAGACCAGTGATTTAGCATCTATCATACTCAACTGTAAGGCTTGTTAAAACACAGATTGCTAGACTCCACCTCCATTTTGGGATTGTTTAGGGTAGACCTACAATTCTGCATTTAAAAAAAATTTTGGTATCATTAATCTACAATTACATGTGCAACATTATGGTTACTAGACTCCCCATAACATCACGTCCCCCCCATATACCCCATTACAGTCACTGTCCATCAGCGTAGTGAGATGCTATAGAATCACTACTTGTCTTCTCTGTGTGGTAAAGCCCTCCCCGTGTCCCCGCACCTATATTATGTCTGCTAATCATAATGCCCCTTTTTCCCCCTTCTCCCTCCCTTCCCACCCATCCTCCCCAGTCCCTTTCCCTTTGGTATCTGTAAGTCCATTCTTGGGTTCCTTGAGTCTGCTGCTGTTTTGTTCCTTCAGTTCTTTGTTCTTTGTTCTTTGTTCTTATACTCCATTTATGAGTGAAATCATTTGATACTTGTCTTTTTTGTTTGGCTTATTTCACTAAGCATAATACCCTCTAGCTCCATCCATGTTGTTGCAAATGTCTGGATTTGTTTTCTTCTTATGGCTGAATAATATTCCATTGTGTATATGTACCACATCTTCTTTATCCATTTATCTACTGATGGACACTTAGGTTGCTTCCATTTCTTGGCTATTGTAAATAGCGCTGCAATAAACATAGGGGTGCATATGTCTTTTTCAAACTGGGCTGCTGCATTCTTAGGGTAAATGACTAGGAGTGGGATTCCTGGGTCAACTGATATTTCTATTGTGAGTTTTTTGAGGAACCTTCATACTGGTTTCCACAATGGTTGAACTAATTTACATTCCCACCAGCAGTGTAGGAGGGTTCCCCTTTCTCCACATCCTCACCAACATTTGTTGTTTGTGTTTTGGATGTTGGCCATCCTCACTGGTGTGAGGTGATATCTCATTGTGGTTTTAATTTGCATTTCTCTGATGATTAGGGATGTGGAGCATCTTTTCATGTGCCTGTTGGCCATCTAAATTTCTTCTTTGGAGAAGTGTCTATTCATGTCCTCTGCCCATTTTTTAATTGGATTATTTGCTTTTTGTTTGTTGAGGCACATGAGTTCTTTATATATTTTGGATGTCAACCCCTTATCGGATATGTCATTTATGAATATATTCTTCCATACTGTATGTCATTTATGAATATATTCTTCCATACTTTTTGTTCTACTGATGGTGTCCTTTGCTGTACAGAAGTTTTTCAGCTTGATATAGTCCCACTTGTTCATTTTTGCTTTCGTTTCCCTTGCCCAGGGAGTTATGTTCATGAAGAAGTCACTCATGTTTATGTCCAAGAGATTTTTGCCTATATTTTTTTTCTAAGAGTTTTATGGTTTTATGACTTACATTCAGGTCTTTGATCCATTTTGAGTTTACTTTGTGTATGAGGTTAGACAGTAGACCAGTTTCATTCTCTTACATGTAGCAGTCCAGTTTTGCCAACATCAGATGTTGAAGAGGCTGTCATTTCCCCATTGTATATCCATGGCTCCTTTATCGTATATTAATTGACCATATATGTTTGGGTTAATGTCTGGACTCTCTATTCTGTTCCACTGGTCTGTGGGTCTGTTCTTGTGCCAGTACCAAATTGTGTTGATTACTGTGGCTTTATACTAGAGCTTGAAGTCTGGGAGCATAATTCCCCATTTTATTCTTCCTTCTCAGGATTGCTTTGTCTATTCGGGGATCTTTTGTGGTTCCATAAGAATTTTAGAATTATTTGTTTCAGTTCATTGAAGAATGCTGTTGGTATTTTTATAGGGATTGCATTGAATCTATAGATTGCTTTAGGTGGTATAGCCATTTTGACAATATTTATTCTTCCTAGCCAAGAGCATGGGATGAATTTCCATTTGTTAGTGTCCTCTTTAATTTCTCTTAGGGGTGTCTTGTAGTTTTCTGGGTATAGGTCTCTCACTTCCTTGGTAAGTTTATTCCTAGGTATTTTATTCTTTTTGATGCAAATGTGAATGGAATTATTTTCCTGATTTCTCTTTCTGTTAGTTCATCATTAGTGTATAGGGAAGCAACAGATTTATGTGTATTAATTTTGTATCCTGCAAGTTTGCTGAATTCAGATATGAGTTCTAGTAGTTTTGGAGTGGAGTCTTTAGGGTTTTTTATGTACAATATCATGTCATCCGCAAATAGTGACAATTTGACTTCTTCTTTACCAATCTGGATGCCTTGTATTTCTTTGTTTTGTCTGATTGCCATGGCTAGTACTCTATGGTGAATAACAGGGGGGAGAGTGGGCATCCCTGTCTTGTTCCCAATCTTAGATGAAAAGCTTTCAGCTTTTCGCTCTTAAGTATGATGTTGGCTGTGGGTTTGTCATATATGGCCTTTATGATGTTGAGGTACTTGCCCTCTATACCCATTTTTTTGAAAGTTTTTATCATGAATGGGTGTTGAATTTTGTCAAATGCTTTTTCAGCATCTATGGAGATGATCATGTGGTTTTTGTCCTTCTTTTTGTTGATGTAATGGATGATGTTGATGGATTTTCGAGTGTTGTACCATCCTTGCATCCCTGGGATGAATCCCACTTGATCATGGTGTATGATCCTTTTGATGTATTTTTGAATTTGGTTTGCTAATATTTTGTTGAGTGTTTTTGCATCTATGTTTATCAGGGATATTGGTCTGTAATTTTCTTTTTTGGTGATGTCTTTGCCTGGTTTTGGTATTAGAGTGATGCTGGCTTCATAGAATGAGGTTGGAAGTATTCCCTCCTCTTCTAATTTTTGGAAAACTTTAAGGAGAATGGGTATTATTTCTTGTCTATATGTCTGCTGAAATTCAGTGGTGAATATATCTGGACCGGAGGTTTTGTTCTTGGGTTTTCTGATTACCAATTCAATTTCGTTGCTGGTAATTCGTCTGTTTAGGTTTTCTGTTTCTTCCTTGGTCAGTCTTGGAAGGTTGTATTTTTCTAATAAGTTGTCCATTTCTTCTAGGTTTTCCAGCTTGTTAGCATATAGATTTTCATAGTATTCTCTTATGATTCTTTGTATTTCTGTGGGGTCCATCGTGATTTTTCCTTTCTCATTTCTGATTCTGTTTATGTGTGTAGATTCTCTTTTTCTCTTAATGAGTCTGGCTAGGGGTTTATCTATTTTGTTTATTTTTTCAAAGAACCAGCTCTTGGTTTCATTGATTTTTTCTATTGTTTTATTCTCAATTTTATTTATTTCTTCTCTAATCTTTATTATGTCCCTCCTTCTGGTGACTTTGGGCCTCATTTGTTCTTCTTTTTCCAATTTCAATAATTGTGACTTAAGACTATTCATTTGGGATTGTTCTACCTTCTTTAAATAGGTCTGGATTGCAATATACTTTCCTCTTAGAACTGCCTTTGCTGCATCCCACCGAAGATGGGCTTTATGCTGTTGTTGTCATTTGTCTCCATATATTGTTTGATCTCTGTTTTAATTTGGTTGTTAATCCATTGATTATTTAGGAGCATGTTGTTAAGCCTCCATCTATTGTGAGCCTTTTTGTTTTCTTTGTACAATTTACTTCTAGTTTTATACCGTTGTGATCTGAGAAGTTGGTTGGTAGAATTTCAATATTTTTGAATTTCCTGAGGTTCTTTTTGTGGCCTAGTATGTGGTCTATTCCTGAAAACGTTCCATGTGCACTTGAGAAGAATGTGTATTGTGCTGCTTTTGGGTGTAGAGTTCTGTGGATGTCTGTTAGGTCCATCTGTTCTAGCATGTTGTTCAGTGCCTCTGTGTCTTTACTTATTTTCTGTCTGCTTGATCTGTCCTTTAGAGTGAGTGGTGTGTTGAAGTCTCCTTAAATGAATGCATTGCTTTCTATTTCCTCCTTTAGATCTCTTAGTATTTGTTTCACATATGTCAGTGCTCCTGTGTTGGGTGCATATATATTTATAATGGTTATATCCTCTTGTTGGACTGACCCCTTTATCATTATGTAATGTCCTTCTTTATCTCTTGCTACTTTCTTTGTTTTGAAGTCTATTTTGTCTGACACAAGTACTGCAATACCTGCTTTTTTCTCCCTGTTGTTTGCATGGAATATCTTTTTCCATCCCTTCACTTTTAGTCTGTGTATATCTTTTGGTTTGAGGTGAGTCTCTTGTAAGCAGCATATAGATGTGTCTTGCTTTTTTATCCATTCTACTACTCTGTGTCTTTTGATTGGTGCATTCAGTCCATTTACATTTAGGGTGATTATCGATAGATATGTACTTATTGCCATTGCCGTCTTTTAGTTTCATGGTTATGAAAGGTTCAAGGGTAGCTTCTTTACTATCTAACAGTCTAACTTAACTCTCTTGTTAAGCTATTATATACACAGTCTGATGATTCTTTATTTCTCTCCCTTCTTATTCTTCCTCCTCCATTCTTTATATGCTAGGTGTTTTATTCTGTACTCTTTTGCATTCCTTTGACTGTTTTTGTAGATAGTTGATTTTATTTTTTGCCTTTAGTTAGTATTTGGATGGTCTGTTTTCTTTGCTATGAATTTATTTTCTCTGGTGACATCTTTTTAGCCTTAGGAGTGCTTCCATCTAGAGCATTCCCTTTAAAATGTCCTGTAGAGGTGGTTTGTGGGAGGCAAATTCCCTCAACTTTCGCTTGTCTGGGAATTGTTTAATCCCTCCCTCAAATTTAAATGATAATCTTGCTCTATACAGTATTCTTGGTTCAAGGCCCTTCTGTTTCATTGCATTAAATATATCATGCCATTCTCTTCTGGCCCGTAAGGTTTCTGTTGAGAAGTCTGATGTTGGCCTGATGGGTTTTCCTTTGTAGGTGATCTTTTTTCTCCCTCTGGCTGCCTTTAATACTCTGTCCTTGTCTTTGACCTTGCCATTTTAATTATTATATATCTTGGTGTTGTTCTTCTTAGGTCCCTTGTGTTGGGAGATCTGTGGGCTTCCATGGTCTAAGAAACTATTTCCATTCCCAGCTTGGGGAAGTTCTCCTCAGTTATGTCTTCAAAGACAGTTTCTATCCCTTTTTCTCTCTCTTCTTCTTCTGGTACTCCTATAATGCAAATATTGTTATGTTTGGATTGGTCACACAGTTCTCTTAATATTCTTTCATTCCTAGAGATCCTTTTATATCTCTCTGCCTCAGCTTCTCTGTACTCCTGTCCTCTGATTTCTATTTCATTAACAGTCTCTTGCAACACGTCTAGTCTGCTCTTCAGCCTGTTAGTCGATTGTTTCATTTCTATAATATCTCTCCTGACTTCCTCCCTTAGCTCTTGCATATTTCTCTGTAGGTCCATCAGCATGGTTATTACTTTTAGTCTGAATTCTTTTTCAGGAAGATTGTTTAAATCTATCCCATGAGGCCCTCTCTCTGGTGTTGTCCAGGTGAGTCTTGACTGGACCATATTCTTCTGTCTTTTCATGGTGATAGAAGTGGTCGCTGGCAGGTGCCGCATATGTCAGATGGGAGAACAAAGTCTCTTTTCTGCTTGTTCTCCTTCCCTTCTCTGCAGCCTGTGCCAGTTACCCGCACATTGAGAGGCAGTCTCTGGGATAATCCCCTAAACTGCCGTGGCCAGGGCCGCCCTCAGTCTAGCCTAGAGCATTGCGGGGGTTTGCAGCCATGCCGGGTGCGTCTGCACCCCTTGGTGCCTTTCGGCCCTTGCTCTGGCTTTTGAGGCCCTTCCTGGTTAGCTGTGCACCTGCCAGGAGGAGATTCTGTGCAGCCCTTCCTGGTTAGCTGTGTGCCCACCAGGAGGAGATTCTGTGTGGTTGTTGTAAGCAGGGCCGCTCTCCCGCTGTTCCGCAGCTGTGGCGGATCCACCTCAGCATCAGAGGGGGGAACAAATGGCAGGCTGCTTATCCCCATGAGGGGCTTTGGGGCTGCTTTACCCAGCAGCTGGTTAGGGGGCCCAAAGATCCTCAAGATTCCCAGCCGGCTGGGTTGAGTGCACTGGGATGATTTTGTTTCGCTGTTGGGCCCTTGTCTCTTTAAGGCTTTTAAGAAAGCACCCTCTTTTCCTTTGTCCCATGGGAGCCGGCTTTGGGGACCTATTCTCAGTCTCTGTCTCAGATCCTGCCCTTCCGTTTCACTAATCTCCAGTGCACCATGCAATGTGTGTCTGTGCTCCCAGTGCAGGTCACCAGGGCTGGTTATTTATCAGTCCTGTGCTTCCACTCCCTCCCCACTCTGATTCTTTTCCTCCCGCCTGTGCGCTGGGGTGGAGGAGTGCTCGGGTCCCGCCAGGTCGCAGCTTTGTATCTTATCTGCTTCATGAGGCGCCGAGTTCTCGCAGATGTAGCTGTAGCCTGGCTGTTGTACTGTACCTTCTCGTCTCACTTTTAGGAATAGTTGTATTTGTTGTATTTTCACATATATATATGGTTATGGGAGGAGATTTCCACCACCCTGCTCATGCCGCTGTCTTCCTCTGATCCTCCCCAATTCTGCATTTTTAACAAATTTCCACATGATGCTGATGCTACTGATCTATGCTAGGGCTAACCAACCTGGATAAAATGGAATATTAAGTTAGAAGGTAGTTATACTTAATAAATATTTGTTGGATGGATAAATGAATGGATGTATCAATCAGCCCATCAGTGCAAACCCATCACTACATCAATACCATAAACCCCAATAAAAAGAGGCCAAAGAGATGGATTTTACAGTGGTTTATTTATTGCAAAGCAATAGAAGGTTCTGCCCCTTCATTCCCTGTGGTCCCTAACATGACTCACCACTAACAAAAATGTTATATTTGGAATTAATCAAGCTGCTTTTCCTATTTATGTCTTGCTCTATCTGGAGTTGCAATGGGCATTGCCTCCTCTGGAGTGTAATTCGGGCTGACTCATTTCCCAAATCACTGATAAAAAGGTCAGCATGGTTCCAGTTCATGACTGAAGGCATATCAGGAGCTATTGATCCAGAGAAGCACATAAGAGAGATTAGCCAGTTTCATTTGGGTTCATTCTTGGCTGCCTTGCCAAGAATCCAGCAGGTCAGTTGAACTAAAGGTTAAAAACTCACATAGGCATATGTCTGTGGATGGAATATGCAGTCAGTCTATATAAAATTACACTAGTTCAATAGAGAGTGCTTAAGTACATAAGCTTTGTTTGCATTCAGACAGAGATGGGTGGAAATCCTGATTCTGTTACCTAAGAGTTACATGATCAGCACCTGTAATCTTCAATTCCTTCATCTGTAAAATAGGCTTAACAGTGACAGTTAACTCATAGGATTGTTGGACATAATGTGCATAATGCATCTGGCACAATACTGACCTCACACTAACCAGTCAGTACATTTTATCTAGCATTGTTATTCATTAGCTTGTCAAACTTTCTTTATCACATCTATTAATGTTTTTATGCATTATCTTTTGTAAATAATAAACTTAGATTTGGTACATGCCCTTCAGTTACCTTTAGATTAGGTCTGTAGGAGGAATTCCACTACTTAGATTTTCAATTCTGAGCCAGAGAATGGAGTGATTCATATGCAGCTAACTTTCCTTTGCCACACAGTATAAAGATTTCCACACTGGGCCAGGACTTATTCCCTTTTAAAGGTAGCAAGAAGAGAGCTTGAGAAGATGGCTATTTTCCTTATAAGCAGCTTCTAAAGATAAATATATAACACTTCCAGTTCCCCTCCCACTATGTCCCAAACCTTTTCTTGAATCTATCAGTATTCCCGAAGGTATGAACAACTGAATGAATGAGGAATGTTCTATATCAGCTTGGGGGTCAAACACTCTTGGTTTCCAGTGCTGGCTCCACCACTACAAGCTGTGTGATGTTAGAAAAGCTACATAAGCTCCCTAAGTCTCTGTTTATGATTAGTAATGTTAGTAATATTACTAATAATTATTGTGAAGATTAAATCAGTCAATGCATTTTCCAGTTAGCTACATAAATGCCAGGTATGTGAACTCTTAGCATCTTATCCTGCTATGTGACCCTCATTTTAATATCTCTAGATTTGTTGAAGGAGCCCATGCCCTTCAGGACTGGAATGGTTTCAATTATATCCCCTTTCAACCTCCTCTTTTTAGTATAACAGCCCTAATCCTTTTAGAGAGTCCACATTTCTTTCATCCCTTTGAATGTTATAGTCGCCTGGCAATTTCTTCTGCAGCTGCTTCTTCAGTCTTTCTGGCAACACTAAATAAGACCTTTCTAAGGTAGGTCTTTCATCTACTCTGCCAAATGCAGGGCCTTATTCATATTAAGGACTTGATAAATATTTGATGAATAGATGAATGAATAAATACAGCCAAAGCATTCAAAAGTAATCATGGTATTAAGCTAAAAATAAGGCAGCTTTGTTCCTCTGTACTCATGCAATGGAGCTAAATTACCACATCTCCTTCAAAGAATTGTTCCAAATCACTCACTCATAAGGAATTGTACAAAGCCCTATTAATCATAATGCTATTATAAAACACAAGGGTGGGAAAGGGGACTGTCTCTTCTGCATTAGGCATTTTTTTGTTTTTTACTCTGGCCAACAATCCACATAATTTAGAAAGAGCCAGGATCAAAGGGAAAACACCTCAGCTCTCATCTCTAGGTGCCTTTGTTGATGGAAAATTGGCAAAATCCCAACTAGTTTAGAATCCCATGGTCTGCTAGAAAGCTTTTAAAAAGGTATATTAAATCATTTTACTCTCCTGTTTATAACTATGAGGGGCACTTTGTGACACTTAAAACTTGAACTCCTCACTGTAGCCTACATGATCTGGGTCCTGCTCAATCATCATTGCTTCACAGAGCCATCCCTCCATCCCCCTGACCAGACACTATCCCTGAAGTCAGAGGCCTACAAGCCTCTCTGTGAGAGCCACATAGTAAATATGTTAGACTTTGGGGACCATATACCATCTCTGTGACAGATATTCGGCTTTGCCATTGTGTGAAAGTAGCCATAGAAAATGCATAAGTTCATGGGTGTGGCTGTGTTCTAATACAGTTCTATTAACAAAAACAAGCAGTTGTCTGGATATGGTCCATAATTTGCCAGCCCCTCCCCTAAGATAAGATTCCTTTCATAGCTTCCTACCCCCATATCCTGCTTTAGTTTTTGTCACAGATTTTCACATTTGTGTGTTACCCACCTGGCTTGGCCACTAGAATGTGATCTTCATAAGGACAGGACCTTTGTTTTGTTGACTACAATGTCTCCTGCACCCAGGACTATTCTTAGAGTATAGTGTGTGCTCAGTAATTATTTTTTGAATGAACGACCTCATACCCTATCATTTTTGCTGTCACTCACTATTCTGAACTTCTTCAGTTCTCAAGACTCTCCACTTCATTCATAATTCCTGGTCTTTGCATCCTTCCCCCTTATATTTACACATCTGCCTTTTCCATTCATTTAGTTCTCAGAGCTTTGGAATAGCCTTTCGCCATCGTGGTTCACAGTTTTCCAGAAGCCTCAGCCACTTTTGTCTTATTTTCGTCATAGCATTTATTGAGAAGTTGAACTATTTTTTGCTTGATTCTTGTAAATTCTCCTTCATGAATTCAGAAATTCTCAGCCTCCTTCAAGCCTAGAAAAGTATGTGACACATCAGAGGTTTTCAATAAGT
The DNA here is from genome assembly GCA_032199065.1 of Smutsia gigantea. NCBI lineage: Eukaryota > Metazoa > Chordata > Mammalia > Pholidota > Manidae > Smutsia > Smutsia gigantea. The sequence continues at coordinate 163,900 of JAVSCE010018611.1, read as the reverse complement.
ATATGTCTACAACAGTGTTTTTCAAACTTTAATATATATATGAATCACCTAAGGATTTTGTTAAAATGCAAATTTTGAGTCAGTAGGTCTGGGCCAGGCCCTTGAAATTCTGCATGTCTAGCAAGCTCTTAGGAGTTACTACTGCTTCTGATCCATGCCACACTTTCAGCAGAGAGAGTCTAGTGAACATTTTTGACTGCCTCACCTCTAGGGCAGGCAGTGGACTGTAAACTGAGGATCTTTAAAAAAAACCACTTGAGATGTTTGCCAGCCTGAGCAAAAAATCAAAGTGAGACCAATTCCACCCTTAAAAGCCATATCCAGCAGAATGGTAAGGACAGATTTTCCTGAGTCACTTAAGTGGTTTTGGCCTCAGGCACCAGGTCTTCAATGAACAGGAATTGGCAACATTTCCCATATTAAATTCATCTTGAAAATGCTGAATCATTCATGGGGAACCGAAATGAATCCGTTTCATTCCATCTTCAGTTATGTCTCCATTTCTTTCAACTACTCTATTGTATACATTAGGGAGTTATCTGCCCTCTACACCTCAGTGTGGTAACCCTGAGAGACTTTATATGTCTGTAGAGCCACAGACCATGCTACTAGAATAATATGGTGCTGGCTTGACCTAAAGAGGGACTCCCCACCTCAGAACTGAAGGAATTGTATCCAACAGGGAAACTGAATGTGGCAAAGTAATTAAGAGCTGTCATCTGGAGTCTGATTACCACTTAAACTTTGTATGACTTGGTGCACCGTACCTACATGTTTGATGCCTTAGTTTCTTCCTCTTAAATGGGAAATAATAGTATCATTACACTGCTGTGGTAATTAAGGGAGGCGATTCTTGTAAAGAACTTGGGACAGTGTATGGCACATCTAATTAATGAATATTAACTAGAATTCTTATTTTGCTTCTATAGAATATTGTTATTATATTTATTGAAAGCTATTTCATGAGCACAATATTCAGCACAATTATTTTAACATACTAGTTAAGACATGGAATGCTAACCATGTATCAGGCAATATATTAAGTTCTGCTATGTCTCATTTAATCCTGAAAATAAATCCATGAAGTAAATATTGATGTCCCCATTTTGCAGATGTGGAGACTAAGGCTCAGGATGATAAACAGGTTTGTTAGTGACCACTCAACTAATAGTGTTGGAATAATGATTTGAGCCCGTTTGGCTGACCTCCAGGTTCCAGCTGTGATACACCTTGCTAGTTCTGTCCTATGTGTAAGTATAGATTTAGAGGTCTTGGCTCCTGAGCAGTAGATCTTTTCATTACATCAGCTCTTTGGGTGGGTTTCTCTTCTATAAGTGAGAGAGTTCTGGTTGATAATCATCAAACATACTTCTGAGTCTAGCAACTTGAGGTTCTGAGTTCAATTCCAGTGAGTTTTGTTAGTTTTCCATTTGTTGTTTGTTTAATTCTTGCTAGTATGGACACATCCCATTTGATCAGCTTTGTCCCAGTGAACATCATGAGTTCAACCTTCAATGATGTACCTTGGTAGCCACGCAGTCTCTTATGTTCAAGTTGTCTATTGCTAACAATTAGCAACCATACAAAACTTAGTAGTACTATAATTTTTTGTATTCTATACAGTATCATAAATATTGTATTCAAAGCCACTTTGTGTATTTTAAAATATGAGATAACTTTCAATAAAAATAATAACAATATTCTATGGTGAAGCAAAATAAGAATTCTAGCTAATATTCAGTAATATGCACATGCACCATGCACTGTGCCCAGTTCTTAGTGAATCTCTAAGAAATGCCTAGATTGAAGGAGAGGGGAATTAGATTCTCCCTCCTGATGGGAAAGCAAGGTCACAATGCTGAAGAGCACATGGGATGGGAGATTTGTGTCATTCTTTGGAAAATCGAATCTGATTCATCCTTCAACTCTACACTTTCTCTACTTTATCATATTGAACATCAAACACTTTGCAAGTAGCAAAAAGCTTCCCTGCCAGCTTCAGATGATCTAACAATGAAGAGAAAAGAACTTCTCCAGTGTCTTGAACACTCTCAGAAAAGAACTGTGCTTCCATATGTAGCATGCCTTCAATTCATGAGTGACACCATTTAATGGAGGCTTCTGAAATTACCAAGAGGCCTTTCTTAGGCAAGGCCAAAAGAGTCCTAAAGTGACTCTCTTTCATATGAAAAGACCTTTATGAAATACTCGTATGAAAAAATTCATATTAAAGAACTTTAATGAATAACTCTACCATTTATTTGCACCTTCAAGGCTACTCTTAACATGCCTGTGATCCTTACAACTCAATAAGGTAAATAATATTACACATTCTTTATAATAAGAAGAAAATTGAAGATTAGAAGCACTAGGTAACAGTTCAGGTTTGACCCGGGTAAGAAGTGGTAGAGGAAAGGTTCAGTCCCAGCTCTTTCAGATAACCGTAACCACTTACTGATAACCTGGTTCTCTTCCTTGGAAATCCCATGTGATGATAAGGATGGCCACTAATAATTACAGGCCTATATCCTACCCCTTGAGCAAAACCAACAGGTACTTAGCTTCCCAGCTCTATAAATTTGAGAAAGTGTCTCTTTTATTTCCTATCTGGACTAAAATCTAATTGATCTTAGTTGGATCACAAATTCCATTCGTGAATCAATCATCAGTGAGCAGGAAGATGAAATAGGTGGTTGGCTAGGTGTAAGTCAGGCCTTCACAAGCCACATGGACTGTGCATGGAGGAGGAGTGGTTTCCAAAAGGAATGTCAAAAGAGTGAAGTATTAAATGGCACAGTAATGGTTTCTGGGCAGGCAAAAACATCAGGCGCTGACTGCATCCTCATTTTGCAGATGGATAATCTTGTAGCTGGCAAGACTGATCCTTATTCCATTTTTATCAGTTCCTTCCCTCTGGCTCCCAGTGTTCTATTATTGCATCTGTTCCTTCTTCCTTAGAGGAAAAGAGTTGACAAATTTATTCACACTAAGGTGTGAGTCACTCAATCACCAAAAATCCTTGCATTCTAGTTTCTATAATGAGCATTCACTCATTTGACTAATATCTTTTGAGCATTCACTATGTGGCAGGCCTATGCTAGGTAAGCTCTGAAGATGTGGGGTGAAATAAGACAGGTATGTCTTACATAGATTCCAGTGTGTATTAACATTGTAATGGAAGAAATAAGCTATATTATCATTTTTTAAATGTTAAGGTCATCACGCAAAGGGCAGATACTCAGGTATTTTCCATTTGAGGAGTTCATAAATATTACTTGGGGCTGCTGTCTGTCTCTCAAGTCCAAGAATTCTTATTCAGCAGGTCTGGAGTAAGACCCAGAAATCTGAATTTTTACACATCACTCCCAGATAATTTTGATGAATATGGTCAGGGACCTTACTTTGAGTCCCAGTGGCTTAACCCAAAGGAGTTATTCTCAAATGACTACATTTCTGAAAACAGAAATCTGAAATCTCTCCTGAAAAAGAGAAATCTTGGAGAAAGGATACCCTTCCCTTCAAAATATACTGCCTAAGCAGCATGTAATCCGGTCTTTTTCATAAAGCACCCACCTCCACTTTCCTGTATGTTGGGATTTGCAAGGTGGATAAATGATGTTCTCAGTGCCCTGTCCATAGTAGCAGTCTCTTCACATCAAAGTCTATTTATTGTGAACATCAGAGCCTCCATCTGAAGGCTCTTTGTCTGGCCATGGGAGCACAAATCGCCCATGTCCAGGTGGATGGGTGGACAGTGAATACCTCTACTGTACACCTCAACCAGTGTCAGCTGGGAAGTGGGTAGATGCATTCTCCAGCTTCCCACCACTCCACTGAGGTACCTGAGTCATGCTCACACTATGTCTCAGAGTTCTAAAAGTATTAAAGCTACAGTTATCCAGTGGTTAACTGGCTGCAACATTTCCCTTCACTGGCTTCCTTCCCTAGCCTGTCCTGTACTAGTGGTCCCTGAGATCACCTCCCACTCAAATGAGCAGCAGTCAAATCCTTGTCTCAGTCATCTTCTTGGGAAGCCCAAAGCAAACACCCACATAAGCCTAATTGTAAAAGCTATGTGCAAGGCTTACATTTTTCTTAGAATTGATAAGGGCTGACAGTTGCCTTCAGATTTCATCATCAAGGCAGAGATTCCAGTCAGGTACCTGAAAGAATCAAGCAAGGACTTAAATTAAAATGGATTCCTCAATATCTGACACACAGAGTACTGTACATCCTCTCATCTCTCAAGCAGAAGCTTTAGCCATTATTACTATTATTGTTATTTTTACTAAAATAACAATTTCTGAAAAACAGACTCAGCCCAATTCATGCTCAATAGTTATTCCAAAGAAGGATGTGGAGAAGGAACAGATATTAAAATGTTACTGTACTAAAATAGTGATACAAAGTGCAAAGAATGTTTTTATTATGCAGAATGCATCCAAGCATGATGAGATGTTTGTCAGAACAAAAACTAGGAAAGAATGGAAAAAGCTGAGCAAAAACCAGCCAGACCCAAAGATTTACTTAAAAAGTGAATGGATAGAAAACTGCTTCTTGGGATTTGAATGTTGATGAATAACTGGCATCTCTCCTCTTCATCTACTTTCAAATGGTAACAAATCATTCTGATGATAATTGTGGGATGTGTCTATTTATGACAATCTGATGGCCATAGATATCATCCCATTCTGAATTCTATTGATTACTTTCCAAACTAATTCATGGGCTTTTAGAAGAATCTAAGAAAAAAATAGCATCAATGCTTGGTTCCCTAACATAAAGAAAAGAAGAAAAGAAAAATATTTGCTGATTGAACAAATAAGGAAGAAGACAAAATCAGTATTCAGAGAAGACTGAAGGAAAAGTTAAATACAGGTATACCCCACATTTTGGGAGTTTGAGTTAGGCTACCTCACTTATGAAAGACCTACATTAGTACCCATTTTTGCTAACCCAAAAAAATCCAAAGAGGATTTTTGCAAAAAGCAAAAATAGTATCAGCATTGGTTTTGCAGCAAAGCGTTATTGAGGCAGTTGTGCACCCTGAGCAGCGAGAGTGGCCACACAAAGCTCTCTCCCCAGGAGCCGCACTCAGCATCATGGCATCATGTGCCAGAGCTTTGAATGTGTTCGGAGCATCTGTGCTTTGTCTCGATTTATTTTGTGTATCTATTAGCAAGAGGTGTCCTAAGGTATGAGAAAAGCTGGAAGAAGTTATTTTTTGGGGTCTGGAATACTCAAATTTTTTCCACATAAATTAATGACAGTTGCTTCTTTGCTTTATGTCAATTCAGCCTATGAAAGGTTTCATAGGAACACTCTACTTTTGGATACCTGTGTGTGTGTGTGTGTGTGTGTGTATGGGGTTGCTGAGAGTGGAAACTGTGGAAGAGCTCTTGCAGACAACCTTTCAGTATTTTTGTTCTCTGTTCTTGCTATAACTCCAGGGAGAGATCAGTTTAGAAATTTGTTTTCACTTCTATAGTTCAGAACTCCATTGGGTTGTAGAGGAAAATACACATGTTGAAAAGTTCCTGAAAACAATTTTGCTATATTTTTTCTGAGAATTTCAGGAAATGCTACTTTCCTGAAACCACTTACAAAATATTTTCAGAAATCATACCATTAAATCCCTTCTTCTACATTTAATTGTAACAAAAGCAACTACTTCAGTTAGAATTCTTAGTTTGCAAGCAACAGAAATTGATTGGGTCCTTCTGAGTTGAGGACAAAATAATTCATTGGAAGTGCAGGAGAGACCTTTCAGATTTAAGGGAAGGCTGAAGAACCAGCCAGAGAAAAGTCTACCAGGAACCAGTGATCCTCTGGGGATCCTGCTGGCGACCAACTGAAAACCTTATCAGCTGCCACAGCTGGGACAAACCAGCTCCAGTTGTTCTTGCCTCATGTCACTCCATTAAAGATTCAGAATACTAGGAAGGAAAGTATTTGTGTAGCTTATGTTACAGGACCATCTCTTGGCAAGGGGTAAGCAATGCATTGGGAATGACAGTTTCACCAAGATGGCATGCAATGCGGCAGAAATCATTCCCCCAAAAGAAAATTAAGTAGGGGAACCAGAAGAAGGAGGACTGTAGAGCCTGAGGGCCAGACTAGAAGTATTGATATTTCATTAATGAGATAACAAGCTTGTAATGCCTTAGAGTTCCTTGTCTCACTATCTCATCTTGCTATTCTGCTGTCTTGTCCAAAGTAGCCTTTTATAGACTTAATAACTATCATACAACCATTAGAATTTTTTGGAAAGTTATCACTTTTAGAGGACATTCCCCTCTCACCACCAGCTTTCCTCTGCCCCCAAGTCCTAAAGCCTCTATCCTTTCACACATACCTCTCTATACTCTAAACACAGAAGCAGCCCAGCCAATCTGTCCCACTTCTACTGCTGCATATGGTTCCTTAAAGACTCAAGTTTGAGACACAAAATTGTGACTGAGTTCTAATACGTGAACAATTGCTATGTGCTAGGAATAGGAATTTGACATTATATTCCCTATGTTAGATATTTTACATCTGTATTCACCTCTCTGCAGGTAAACCCTATGGTAACACAACAGCCCTTGGCAGCCTAATAGGATGTATTCCAAAGCCTTTGAAAAAAACCCAGAATTTTCAAACCTATCTTCTTATATTATATTTTTCCCCACAAAATGCAATAAAACATAACTGAGGAACTATAAATAATCCCTTTGTCTTTAATGATTCTGTAAATGTGGGACTACAGTCATTTACAAAACCATTAGAATAAATACTGGCTGAAGTACTCACTGAAACAATTTCACAAATCATTTTTTCTAGTTTTCCTATTAGTGTAGAGATCTGACTCACTGCTGAATATAACATTCTCCTCTTTGATGTCTTCAGTGAATGTAATTTCCAGATAAGAATTCCTAATTTTGTAAACCTCTACATTTACTGGAAGGGGGAGGTAGGCAATGCACGGGGTTCTGGAGTTTGACTTCCCAGGTTTAAATCCTGGCTCCACCAGTTAGTACTATGAATTTGACAAGACCTCTTTTTAGTAAACTTTATTTCCCATACCTGTAAAATGGTATAATGACATTATTTCCTTGTGACAGTTGATTTTAAATACATCATAAGTGTTAAATATACATTAGCTACTGCTTTTTTTTTAAAGTTTTTAAAATAATTACATTAAGAAAGCAATTGCTATACAAAGATCAGTAGAGAATAACAAAGCACCTTAAAAATATATATACTGGGTGTTCAGAGAGACTCATTCACCAGCTTGCTGAGTCATTCCCCACACAATTCATATTTGTGTCCTAGAAAAATTTAAAAATCCTTTATAAGATCAATGCTCAGAGTCACTTGCAAATCATTGAAATACTAAACCCATATGCACCAAGGGTCTAATGCAGTCAACACGTAATTGGAGAATAAAATAATAAACTTTTAGAAGGAATGTCCCTAAAATATCATCTGACTTAGTGACAAAGACAAAAACATAGTTAAGTCTGTAAGAAAGTAATTCAAAAAATAAATGAACTACAGAATGCTGTACATGAAATAATATAATCTTCTGAGTTACTTATTAGAACTTCAGGGGTAACACAAGACCAGATTAATACAAGACCAATTAGATAGCTCAGCTCACTAGAGCAATCATTCCATAATAGGGTTTCCCAGGAGACCCATTAGAGTTGCTGAAGTGCAGGTAGAGCATAAAAAATAAATAAAGGTCCCAGGATTTTCAGTCCTCATCAGAGACTAGGCTTTAAAATATCATGGCAAACACAATATTACTACCGCCTTGGTCTGAATTAATTCAAAGCCACCAAATCTCATCAACATGTGGGGAAATGTGTATTTGTGATATAGAAGGGATGGTGGTTCCACTATGAAGGAAAAAGGAACACAGTTGAGATAGTTCAATGGACATGTAAAGAAAATATTGTTTTGCTTGGGTGCCAAATTTTCAAATTGAAATAGATGATTTTGAGCAAATACTTACTTCCTCCTCTCACCCCACTTTGAAACACCTCCCTGGCCCACTAACTTGGGTCTGGCCAGGTGACTCACCTTATTCAATAGAGTGTTGACAGGAAGTGAATAAAGGACTTGCATATGTTAGCATGCTTTGGCTTGCTCTCTTGCACTCCTGGCATTTACTATAAGAGAAACATCCCTAGGTAGGCACTGATCTGGAAAGGGTTAGCTGACCTGAAACCAGTCCATAGCCTTGACTGAGTCAAGCCCAGTCTACCCCCAGCACCACATGAAGTATTCCAGCTGATCCACAGGCCCATGAGCAAGAAAAATAAGTGCTTATTTTTGTGAGCCACTAAGTTGTAGGGTGACTGTGTATGAAGCATGACTGAATAATAGTTGACAGATTAATAACTGCTAACACCAGTTGAGCACTCACCCTGTGCCAGGCACTGAACTAAGAGCTTAATATCCATGATTTGTTTTAATTTTTAGACAACCTGGAGGGGTGGGAATTATTCATTATTCTCCTATTAAAAAAGTTAAGTGATTGATCTGAAGACACACAATTAGCAAGTGGCAGATTTGAGATTCATATTCATGGCAATCTGATTCTAGTGCCCAGCTATTTTTCACTGTGCTATATACCACCTTTCTAAGTGTTCATTTATGTCTGTGTCAAAGGGTCCAGACCACAGTCTTCTGGTCTCGAATTCATTTGTCTTACGTTAGTGGCTATGTATTGTGTAATTGCTGCATACTATTCATTGAGTTTGGCATAGAGTAAGCACTCACTGCTTTATGTAAGTTAGCTATTAACTAGTTTTACCATGTCAATATGTCAAAAATGTTTAAACAGACAATGAGCAATGAGACTTTAAAACAATAAAGGGGAGAAAAATAATGTTCTATGGATAACATATGATGTAACTGAAGAAAGAAACCACTTCTAATTGTTCATGTTAGATGATTGACTGCCCCAAAATAAGATCTCAAAGATATAATTTCATTATCAAAACAAATAAATTCATTTGAAATCTAGAAAAAAATGTATTTTAATTCTATCACTTTTCTCACGACAGCTTTTATTTTCTAATAATGTACCTCTTGGACCCTAAGCTTTTTTTAAACACAAAAATAAAACAAAACAAAAAATTCAAACAACGTATAAACCCTCACTTGCTTCTAACATGAAGAGGTATTGTATGTAGGCCAGAATATTTTTTAGATTGAAAAAAAATGCCTGTACCCCGAAGTAATATTCTACGATGTTCAAGGAAAACATTCTTCTTTCCAGAAGTATTTTTTACAAACTTTTAAGGGTTAGAAGGGCAAAGTATTTCTGGAAAATCTACTAGATACCAGGTGCTGATACAAGTTCTAAGAATTTTAACGCTATCTAGAGGGCACCCTCATGTTATATTTAAGGAAATCTCAGGAAGTATTCACAATGTTCCTGATCACACAGCTAGTTGTGGCCAATGGCAACTTAAGAAACAAAGTTCTCCTGAGCTAATGAATCAGGCATCTTGTTTTGTCAGAATCTGATCAGAATCAGAAAAGTGATAATGGTTGCTCATTGCCTAGATGCACAGATGCAAACACCTACAAATTCAGCCAAGTGAATGAGGGAAGATAGCCAGGAAAGGATCCAGGGAGAAAAGAGGATTGTGGTAAAATGGAGAGCACACAAATCCTGTCCCTGTTGATTACCTACCACAAGTCACTCCTGACACCCTTTGTCCTGGCTAATCATGGTAATCCCAATATCCTTTGCTTAGCAGGTAGGGATGGCTTCGATACCCAGCACTGGCCAGTGAGATCCAGGGGAAGATTTCTGTGTTTCTGGGAAATATTTCCCTTCCTTCAAAGGAGATACATGAGCCAGGAGCACTCCCTTGAATGACCTCTTTTCCTTCTTAGTGACAGGATAGGGAAAAAGAAAAAAAGCCAATACACTAGGATGGCAGCAAAAGAGAAAAGTACCATTGCTAAGCACTTGAATAAAGCCCAAACAAACCCACCTCCAGACTCCTTATTAAGCAAGCAATAAATGTCCCTATGGGGTAAGCATCTATTTCTTGCAGCAGAATGCATTCCTAATTGCTCTCTCCCAACTAAAGAGGCAGCTACTATCCCACTCCTGCTGACTACTTAATGTGGGAAGGCAGGCCCAGCGTTGCCACATCTTCCCATACACTAGAAACCTATATTTTTTAGATATGTGAAACCACCTGTTTTTAAAATACTGGCAGCTAAATCAAATTATTAAGGCATTGTAAGTACCAAACAAAACATACCTTCAGGCCAATTTTGGGACCTGCAATTCTGCCATTCTTAAGAGCTGTGTGTATCAGGTGAGTAAATTCTATCCTAAATTAACTACCCGCTTTGCTGACTGGTCTTAGAGAAAACCCACAAAAGGACCATCAAAAAGCAATTATTGTGTGAGCACTGAGTCCTGCAGACAATAATAAGCCAGATTTACCTTCTTAGACTCAAAAAGAAAAGCAATGGCTTCTCTATACTGCTGGCCTTGGATTTAAAGAGAAAGTTGAATTCTTAAGTTATGGAGAGGATTGAATCTGTTCAGATATTTCAATGGATCTGTCTTCGAAATTGATTTGTCATTCTTTTGATAAGATCTCAGAAACTGATTGCAGAACTACTTGGAGCTCAGGGTTCATGCAACTCTCATCAAAAGACGAAGAAAATAGAAAATAAAATCCTTTCTATGTCAACCAAACCAGGGACCTGCTGCTAATCTTGGGTTTATTGTGTTACTTTGGATACTGCCCCAGGCTGGAATAAAAATAGCAGCTATGCTAGTGACAACAATAATGACAGCAATGGCCTCCATCCAATCTAAGCATTGAAATAGATCTCTGTTGTTTTTATGTTGGGAAACTGCTCTCCCCTGCCCCACATGGTACCAAGGGAACTGGAAATGTCAGGGGCTTGCCTGCCTTTACATGCAAGTGTGGGCACTTGACTCACACCTGGAAAACCATCTTCCTTTGTGATTGGGCACAGAAATTGGCATGTGTTGTTATACAAGCAGGGAAAATCAGAGTTCCTTTGTTAGAGGTGATATAGGGACAAAGAGGCTCAGTCTCTTTCCTACTCCATCATCCTAAACCGTAAAGAAGAATGCTGTGCAACACCACACCCTATCTAACCATCACCTGCACAAACCCTGTCTGAAAAAGAGGCCAAGTGATCTGTGTGTAACCTAGAGCTGGGGAGAGATCAAGAGTTCCTGACAATAGTATTTAAATTCCTGAATACAACTGTGCCTGAAAAAGGTTCACCCTTTGGACATTCCAATTAAGTAAACCAAAGAATTCCTGGAGAAATATTGCTAAAGAATCAGAACAAAAAGTACCAGTGTCCTGAGAATATGGAGCAACTATAATCAACTGCCTAGGATGGTTGAAAAAACAATTTTAATCCATATGCCTGTCAGAAAATTCAGTGGAAGACAAGGAGTGTTTACACGAACAAAACAAAAAGAAGTCATAGAGTACATAGAGATATCATATAATGATAAAAAAATTATATTTTTTCTTAACAAGGGCTCTATTTTGAATTGTCATTCCTTTTTTTTTTCACACCTCCTCCAAATGAGATGTGTATTCTGCAGACACTAAGGACATGACCTCCAGTAAATGATGCTCACAGACAGGCATCTTGCAGGCCAGGAAAAACCTGTATCTGTCTTAAGGCTTGTTCCTTGCTCACTGTTAACAAGTTATATTATTTCACTGACAAGGAGAAATAAACATCTTATCCATTCTGAGCACAGGCTTTAGGGCCAAGTAGATATTGTTTAGAGTCTCCGCTCTGCGCATAACTAACTGTGATACTTAGATAAGTTATTCAAACTCCATGAGTCTCAGTTTTCTTAGAAGCAATATAAGATTTTGATACGCATTAAGCAAGCTATTGTATGTGAAAGTGCACAGCACAATGCCTTGCATGTTGTTTAAGCTCAAAATCAAGAGGTGTTGGACTCTCAGTCCTCTGTTTCTCTGTTACCTCTTTTTGTCCTCAGACTCTCAATGTCTTGGTTTTATTTTCCTGTTATTTCTCTTTATCATTTTTCTCTCACCATATCTTCTGTCTTTTCTTCCCCCAGTACAGCATAAAGAACACAGAGTAGCTTCAATAAACCCTCTGCCCCTACTTATGCCTTGAGCTCCTACATTGTCTCTTCAACTGCTTCCTTGGCATTTTGACTCAAATATCCAGTAGGCACCTCAAATTTAACAGAGCCAAAAATAGAACTCTTGATTTCCTCTATATCCTCAAGACTGTTCTTCCCTCAGTCTTCCCCATCAGAGGAAATGCCACCACCATCCAAACAGAAACTAACTGAATTTGCTCTTCTATCCATCCCCCATATCCAAGTTATCACCAAGTTCTACTGGTCCTACCTTCTAAACATATATCCCATATTCCTCCCTGTCTGCCAGTGCTGTCATCCTCGTTCAAGCTGCCATCACCTCTTGCCTGGTCTCCTAGAGTCCCAACTAATCTATCATTGAGTTCAGAGTTGTCCTAATTGATTACCATAGGAAGTTTCTGATAAAGCCAGAACTGATCTCTAACATCATGATTGTTTTTCCCTTGGAAACCTTTAAGATCATACTCAACCATGGGGAATTCACTGCAAGCTAGAAAAGTCAAACCATTGTGTCATGAATTTTTTCAGTGTAGGACAAAGTCCAGGCATTCTTGAGAATCAGGAATCTGAGTATCATATTGGAGAAGCATGTGCTGACAGCATCTGGCACCAAGTCACATATACTTATTCAAGCTTAGCCATTCTTTCTAGGGTTGTTTTCCCACCCCCATACACTGGGAACGAGACCTGGCTTCTTAATCTCATAAGAAGTTCATGGGAACCTGGTGAATTAATTAGACTCTTACAAAGTTCAATCACTGCCTAAAGCCTTGAAAGGAAAGGTAGCAATTAATCTCAGGTTTCTGCTGATCAAACAAAACAAGAGCATCCAGGCTACTGGATTACTAGACACAGCATCTTCATGGCAATTATAGCTACCTTTTTAGGAACAATAATACTCAGCTGAACCAGAAAACATTGCAATTTTTGTAGATCAAAATGGTTGCATAATAGCAATATCTGTTATTTGACCTGAAAATAAAAACTAAGGTTTATTCATTTTTTTAGTATATGTTAGGAAGTATATCGAATGCTTTATATGCTTTGTATGAAAGGACCTTGCTCAATTAAAGGAATTCAGAATCACTGGTTGTAATATAATAGGCACTAATGCATCACTCACTTAATCCCACAATACTCTGCAGAGTATTATTATCCCATTTTATAAATCATGAAACTGAGAATGAGAGAAGCTAAATAACTTGCCCCAATCCAAACTACTGGTAAATGGCAGAGTCAGAAATAAAGACAAGTCTCTCAGATTCTTAATGCCATGGGTTACTGCTTTACTAAGTGCCTACTAGGTAATGGGCACTTAGAATATGCTATTTCTAATTTTCACAAAAGGTCATGAAAGATAAAGATCATACCCATTTTCATTCCCATTTTAAACAGAAGGTAACTGAGCCTCCAAGAGGTTAAGTGGCCAAAAGCCAAACAACACACAGCATATCTGTGATTTAAACTCAGAGCTGTCTGATTACACACCACTTTCTTTTTTTCAGTATGCCAAACTGCTTTTCACATATGAAAGAAATTTTGGGGGGCAGGAAAGGATATGCATGCATACACAGCTATATGTGTACACATGTATGAGCACACACATGAGTATGTGATTCATTAAGACATATCAGCTGCATATATAACAAACAAAACCTATTTCTTTCACTTTTAGAGACCATATGATTTGTATCATTATCTCAAGAGTACAGTGTCCATACTAATCAACCTGGAGCTCAAGAATGAAAGCTAATGCCCTGAGCCCCAAGTTTGTTCTCTATGAAAGTGCTGCTTAATGGTTCCTGTTCCCCAGTGAACTTCCAAGCCCTTCACTCTCACTTGGAAACCTTCCTGCCGCCTTTCACCTCTCCCCAGGGAACCAGTGCTAGCAATGTGTGTGGAATGACTCACTGAAACATTGTAAAAATGAACAGATCTTTCTAAGGCTGTCAGCCAACACTGAGAAATTTGGTACAGACCATCAACCAAATGGAACTCAATTCATCTGCATTAGGATGACGGGAATGAGTCAACTCTCAGGAGCCTCGAACCTTTCATTTTAATCAGTCCAAATAATGTAAAGCAAGTGCTTTTAAGGCACTACAATTACAAGCTGCCCACATATTCCCTTAAATACTCCACCTCCACCCCCTCCTGACTTTCCCTTTTCATAGACATAAGAAATTACTAAAGTCGAAGGACAGCCTTTGACTAGAATAATTTTCTCCCCACTCACTGAAGTCTATAGTTTCCAGTGTTTTAATTCTGTTAGCTATAGACTTTTCTGAAAGACCATCCTAAGTGAAGAACCCAGAAGATTAGAATTAGAAATCACCCCTAGAATAGAAAAGGATGTGGTTTGGAGTATTTCTGCGCATCCTGGATTAACACATTGAATGCCAAATGTTTATTATTCATTATGTGATGACATTGGCTCCTTTTATTAATCACAATATTGGGTTAAGAGCATGACTCTGAAATTAGACCTGGGTTCAGGTTTGGCTGTAGCACTTACTAGCTGTGTAGGTGGTTTTCCTCACGTTATTTCTTTTCTCCTGTAAAATGGGTCCGATATTAGTTCCTAGTGCATAGAATTTTTGTCAAGATTAAATGAAATATAAAGCTTGTTCGTACTTAGAACAGTGTCTGGCTCATAATAAGTGCTCAATAAATGTTATATAGTAGCATTACTACCATCTGGGTATTAGACAACAATCTTTTTGTTGTATGCAAGAGAAACCTAACTCATGCAGATTGAAGCAAAAGATAAATAAAAACAATGACTAGCAATTTGTATATCCACATAATTTATAAGTCTAGGGAATTATCAGGTCCAGAGCAGAAGCTCAACTTATGTCATCAAGAATTTGAGTATTCATTAGCAGCTTACATTTTACTCTTGGAAAGCAAATCCTTTCCCAGTAGTTCTGCTGAAAGCCATGGGCATGGCACATACTGGGCTAAAATTCTTCCCTATTCATCTCTGAACTAATTGTTGTGACTGTTATCCACCAGGACGTGTCATGTCTCCTAGCCCAGAGGCAGTGAAATGGAACAAAACATACTTGAACTCTACCATCTGAGAGTATGAGGAAAATGAGACCCCCAAATAAAACTGGATGTCATTACCAGAAGGAGGAATGGGGCTAGAAAGGCCGGGGTAGCAGATGTTCCCTCAAGTCTGTAGGAGTTAAAACTGACTTGAAATATTAAGTCCAAGTTAGCCACGTGATTCATCATGTAGAAGTCAGAAAACTTTGAAGATGACACGAAGAGTCTTTTTTCTAAAGCTGCTCTCCATTCTGAATCCATTCTTAATATACTGAGTCAAGAAAATAATAGACTTTGAACTCTTCAAAGTTGCTTTAACATACTGGCCATATATAGGATGACATTTCCCAGTTCAGTTAAAAACATTTCTAAATGTGTCAAAGTCTAAGGAGACAGATTCCCCTTTGGAAGGAAAGTTTATAGCCTGCATCTCTATGCACACTCTTTATTTAGTTCTCAACCCTGAGAAGTAGATATATTTATCACCATTTTACAGATGAGGAAACTTGTGCTTGGCAAATGAGTGAATTTTTAAAGCCATGTAGGTGTGTGAATATGGACTAGTTGTGTTTTCAATCCAAATTTGTCAGATGCCAGAGTTTATACTTTCCCTACAATAACTGGGCATCTCTCTTCTCAGCAACAGCCATGAAAAGTTCCTTCCATTTTGGCCCCTGGTTCCATATTTGAAATGCTTTGTAAAGGAGGTAGAATAATCCTGAATGAATCTGAGAGTCTCCACACACAAGCAATATTTTTATAATGACAAGTACAGGTGAAAAAGCCATTTCACAATAGCTGAGGTTCAACCACTTATAATGAACAGCCACTCTCTTCAAATTGGAATGTCTCACTCTCCATCTCCACTCAAGGGTGAGTGCTTTTAAAACACCTTGAGGAAAATCCCTTCAGCCATTTTGAGTCAAGCAAGTGTAAGAAAGCAGACGATCTCCATTCCACAAAGAGCAGGTTCAGTGTTTCTTTTACTCATGTCACTATGGAAATTCCAACTCTCACAACAGCTAGGTTAACATGGGCAGAGGTTTTTCTGAAGAGAAATACATCAGGGTACTGGAATCATTTTGTAGCTGTTTCTTGTGAGTATACAAGCATGGTGGTCATGGGCACCTCATGAAGTGATTAACTGGTATGAAGTATTTTCTGGAAATTTTCCAAATAAAAGAAATTCCCTATTCTAGAGATTGTCAGAGATGATAGTTTATTTGAGAGTATTGCTTTCCTTGAAATGAGGCTTGAATTTTGCCATGATACTCGAGAAGATTCCTGCCATGTGATTCCTCATGGACATCCTCAATTAAGGTGTAGAAATTTTTAAAGCTAGATTTCCTGCTTCCAGAAGAACATTCTAGGATGTATCACCCATCTTGTTAGGCTGAGGCCAGTGATCATTTATACATTTTTTTTCCAAAAATTTTTTTTAATTCACTTCATTCCTAGAGCTCCCAGCTGCACAACTGTCCATGAGTAGTTCTCCATATGGTGACAGATTTGTCAGAAAGGGTTCTGGTTGTGGTGACCCTAATGGTTACCTTACTTGTTTCTTTCCTAAAAAAGGTAGAATGGGCTGGACCCTGAGGAGTATGCATGTGGAAGCTGAAACTGTTCAAAAAACACTACATGTATTACTTCAAAAATGTGTGTTAGGTTGTGCAAAGATATAGACACACACATAAGATACATAGGTAATCCACAAAGTTAGAACTAATAGTGAATATAAAAACATTATCAGCTTATGGATTTTTCTCCCAAGCCTGCAACTGACAAGAGAACCCAGAATAAATAAGAACTTCCATTCTCTCTTCATTTCAAAGCAATTCATTTATTTCAGACATTGACTTTTTAAGACTTTGGGTTCCCAGGACATAGCAGTATGTACATGTGGCCATTACTCAATAAGTAATTGTTAAATAAAAGAAAGAACAACTTAGATAGCTGTGTAATTCCTTGACATTTGGCAGTTTCTTCTTTCATTGCTGTAATGTTTTAAAAATATTTAATGTTTAAGATTTTCTTAGTTTCTTCAGAAGCAGTCCATGAAACAAGGGCTAGGGTTAAATAGCTTGAGAGATAATTCCAGGAAGCACCAATAAAGGAGAGAGGAAGTAAAATACGGCCAGCAAGAAAACGAGTCGAGGATGCTTTCACAAACAGGCTACCACTGTGGGGAACTAGAGCTCAGCGCCTCCATGGACATTGGGGAAGCAGTGTGGCCTCAGAGTCCTGGGGTATTTATTTGATTACTTCCATCCTGTACTGATGGAGGCCTGTTCCTGGAGGCATTAACTCCTCAGCACTCAGGTCATTCCCAAGCTCCCATGACCCGAGTAAGCCGTCAAATGGTGCAGGTACTTGAGATCGTGAACTGCCCTGTGGAGAGGTCCATGTGACATGGTGAGGGACTGAGGCCCTCAGACTGAAGCCTGCCAGCAACAGTGTAGTGAGCTTGGTAGTGGATCCAGTCTTGAGAAGACAGCAGCTGAGTCTCACAGCTGGATTACAACCTGTGAGGGACCCTGAGCCAGAGGCACCCAGTTACATCACACCCAGATCCTGACCTACAGAAACTGTGACATGAAAAATATCTGTTGGTTTAAGCTGCTTAGTTTTGTAGTAATTTGTTAGGCGGTAATATATAGCTAATATACCCACTATAAAAACCAAAAGCTTTCCTACTACTTTCTAATGACAAAGTAAGATCTTTAGAGGGGGTATTAACTTGTTTTTACTACCAAGGCACGCTGCCTAAAGCTTTCAAAAGACTTTCAGAGGAAGAATTTAAACAAGTCAATGGAGTACTTGTCCTATTTTTAAAAATTTTTCTTTATTGATTTAATTGAGCCTAACTTACTATCTAGAACAATAACTCACTTACTGGACAAAATAACTGAGGTTATAATTTGAACAAATGTATTTGAACTAAAATGTGTTACAGCCAAATGAGAATCAATTAACTTTACACAATTGATTCCTGACTCTTATATTTATTACGCGTTTGTCAAAACTATTGAGTGAAACCCTGAGTCCTGCTACTTTTATTCTTGAAATGACTAAAGCTTAGAAAATAGTCATTAAATGGCATGAAGTCTGGGTGTATAAAATACTGAAATACAGTTTGGGAAGTCATAAATTTGAGCCCCTAGAGATTTGTTTCTTAACTTGGGACAGACCTATTATGTAATAACACATCATCCTCCTTTCAAATTTGAACACTCTACTTTGTCCTAAAGGGGATTTAGTAAGACACGTTATTTTATTATGGAATGTACCTGTTTTGATCACCTCCTCTTCACTCTCTTGGTGAAGGGATCCTTACTCTAGGGTTATGGGGATGGTCAAACACATGATACCCGGGCACTGGATGGAAGAGATTGGTGTCAGTTTATTAGTCACCTATACTCAGAGTCTGGGACAGGAGAATGCCACATAGGACCACATGGGGGATGTACTTGGGAATAGAGTGAATAATCAGGAACCGTTGGAGGCAGGCTTTGTAGTATCAAAAGTGAGTGAGGACCTCTAGTTCTCATGAGAGGGTATAGCTGGCTTATTTGAGTAATTCCATAGGCTGGCAGGATCTGAAACCCAGCACTCAGAGATAAGCAGGAGCTACATTTGGTCTATTTGATAAAAAGACTAAGGGACCTTTTCCAAGGAGCAAAGTGGGGAAGGATACTTGCAGTTAGGCCTTTCAAGACCCTGCTGGTTTTATCAGATGTCAAGAAAACATCTAATGTTAATTTTAGGTCTCACACTACAATACCCTTAAGGCATTTCCCACTAAGGACCCAGGAGTCTTTGTTCACAGTTCCTCTTGAGATGCTGATGGGATAAATAGACCATATAATCTGTTAGATTTAAGCAGGACATAGTAAAATTTACATGTGCTGTACTTGGAGAGAGGCCAGATAACCTACAAGAGGATACACAGGTTCATTTTACAGTGTCCCTGTCCAAATCCCTTTTTGGTTTAGAAAATATGCTTCCTTGATTTTTATGATTTTACAAAAGGAGTATGAAGTCACAGAGTTACTCTTCAAGGTCACAGATATTAAAAACTGTGGTTTGATGAAGCCCAGGTCCACAGTTTCTATGCTGAAGGGAGTCAGAAAGGAGTTAGTAGGATACCTCCTTGCATTTGCCTGGTCAGGCTCAGAGTCACAGTTACAGAGGCAAAGGTAACTGCTCTGTGGTCTGCCTCCAGCAGTGAACAGCTTGCCCCCATCCTGGTGTCCAAGACCACTTGGGAAAGTGAAGAATTCACTTCTGGAAAATTTCTGGATATTGCTGAGTACTGGATTTGATAGGGAATAAAGGTATAGCAAATTCCTTCTGGCAGGTCTCAGTCCCTTCAGGGTCCTTTTCACTAAGATAACAGAGTATCAGGTATAATTTTGCTCCAAGAAAAGAGGTGACCTTAACTGGGGTAAAGCACACCTTGATTATATAGACAAGTAATCAGAGGCCCAGAAGGGTAAAGATGGATTGAAGGTTGGTGGCTTTAAAAAGGTTCTGTTCTATAGGACACTTGGCATCATATTAAGAGTTACAGCGTGTGAATGTTGGAGTGAATTTAATCCAAGTTTGAATCCCAGCTCTCCTATTCACCAGGAGTGCCACACGAAGTGTGTCATTTGAAGTCTCTGAGCCTCAGTTTGTTTCCTCATTTGGTATGAAAGGTTTGGCCAATTACTTTGCCTGATACAGAGAATGTGTATATATTCACATATTACTTATAAACTTTTTTCACTGCAGTAAAATTACAAAAAGTAAAATGCCTGTGATCAGTACAATTGAGGCCAAATCTGAGGCCTAGTATGTGTGACACTAAATTCCTGAGCTCTTTTCACTGTGCACACAGTTTCTCATTATGAGAGCAAACCTGCCACAAATAAAACCTCTTAGAATGTTTTAGTATCTACGAAGTCACAGAACCAGCAGTACTAGGAAAACATGAAGGGAATATATTAGAACCTGGTAATTAGTATTGTTTTTAATGAGTATCACTGACACTCTCTTTGTATCTCGTTAAAGAACACTCACAAGATTGTAAAATGTAATTATTTTAATTGTAAGTGTATCTAGAGCTAGAAAACAAAGATAGATGATAAGCTGATAGTTTGTAGTTGATCTGGAATCATCAGAGTTTAGAAATCTTTCACACCTGTAATAATACACTTTATAGTTTGCAGTGCCCTCTTCATAGAAGTTTTAAAATTCATTCAACAAATAATTATGGCATCTCTACTGTGCTTACCATGTGCCAGGTACTCTTCTAGGTGCCAACAATATAGCAGTAAACAAAATAAAACAAAACACTCAACCCTCATCAGCTTAAATTCCAGTGAACAGGTAGAGAGGCCATAAACAAATGAGGAAATAAATTGTTCTCTAACAGATGATGGATGATAAATAATGAGGGTGCAATTTGAAATCGGATCATCTGTGAAAGCTGCTTCAACAAGATTTCATTTTAGCAAAGACCTGAAGAGTTAAGAGATCAAGGTTCATGTTCAACAGTTAAGGGCAAAGGTCCTAGGGCAGAAGCAAAGCTGTAACATTGTGTCCCAGGAGGTCAGTGTGGCTGAAGGAATTGAGCAGAGGAGAATCCTCATTTGCCAGAAGACTGGCTTGGATCATGGTGGCAATAATGGAGCTAGTGAGAAGTCATGTGATTCTAGAAATACCTTAAAGATAAAACCAACAGGACATATTGAGATGAGCGGAGTAAAAGGAAGAGAAGAGTTGAAGGTAACTCCAGAGTTTTTGGCTGGAGCCACTAGAAGGAGGCACAACATTTATAAGTACAATGAGAGAAGATTTGCATAAGGTCAGGATGTAGACTTAGGTGTTTAAGGACATTTTAAGTTTGAAATGCCTATTCAACCAAGTGAAGGTTTCAAGGAGACAGGCATTTAGGAGTCCAGACTTCAGATAAAGATTTCAGTTTGAGGACCAGGGCTTTAGCTGTCGGCTCCTACTGTTTATGAAGGAGGTGAGGGGAACCAGCATTCACAGCCTCACCCATGTCTTCTTGTACTCTTACCAAAATGTATCCTCTCCAGAGCCTCATTTCTAGATGGGAAGCCTGGCTGTGGAAGAATGGTTCTAAAGCAAAACAGGGACAAATTAGCAGGTACCTATGTCAGTTTTCTGCAGCCTGTGTCCAAGTGACCACTGACTTAGCTCGCCTTTAACTTCAGGCAAAGCAGAAGAAATGTTTATTTGGAGCTTGAGGACAGGAAGGAAGCCATGCCAGTCACTCTAGCCCTCATTCTCCCACCCCTGTACTCAGGACTGCTGCTTGAAGTTCTGGGTATTTTTCCACTGGAGAAGGGCTTAGAGTGGATCCAGTGATAAAACTTCCCCTTGAAGATGACTCAGCTGCCTTGGTCTTCTGCCAAAGTCCTGTTCAAGAGTGAGTTGAAGGAGGCTTCAGATAGGGAGGATGGAACCCCTGCAGCAGGAATATTCTACGGTGGGGACTTCCACCTTTTATACTTCTTACTCCCCAGGTCATCCAACTGCAAAATAGTGGCTCATGTTTCTCCAGCGCAAATCAGGTGCCAGGCACAGAAACTACCACTTTAGAGACCAGAAAAGAAGGCATGGGAAGTTAGGTGATATACCAAACACCATTTGAACCTGTGCTCTTTATCACTACAGATTCGGCCTCTCTGGATAGAACTGGATTCCTTCTGGTGCCTCCCCTTGGAGGTTTTTAAATCAGAAAGTTGGAGCTCTTTTTGCCTTCCTTCTTTCTTAAACTCTGTGAGGGAAGAACAGAGGCTCAACTGCTCTTTTGTAAGGAGACAATTTCCAGGGGAGAAAAAGGCAAAGCATACCTCTGAACAAGTCATTTCACATTTACAAAGCTACCTTTCATGTATTATAGACTTCAGAGCCCCGAACCTGCTTGTATTTTGACTTCAAGACATTGTTAGCATGGCTTTGATTCTTTTCTTGGGAGGGGAAAACCAACTTATTATCTGGAAAATCCCTCTATTTGGCTTGATACATAGTTCACCATTTTATCTCAACTCCCCAGTGTATATAATTGCTGCCAGAAATATAGTGATTCTCCCAGGTAGAAGTACCTGCCATTGAAAGCTACAGAGAATGAGGGGGACTTTTGGCTGATTCCCTACCATCTCTGTCACCAACAGGCCTCTGAGCTGTACTGTTCCCACATCCAGAGTAAAGAATGATTTTTACCCCAAATGGAAACAATGTTTCTATATTTATAAATCTGAGAGATTCAGACACATCTGCTCATATTTACACCAACTCTGTTGTGACTGTAAAATTGCATATGCTATTTTGATGAAATTTTATCTTAATTTTATTACCAGCCTGAGTAATCATGTGATAATTGCCTGATTTCCAAGTAACTGGGCAAAAATGATATTTTGGTTTTTTTATGTTTCTCTTTTTAGACTCATGACTTCAGTAAATATTATGCTACCTATTTTCCTAAGTGGAAGATAAAGTAATAATACTTTCAAGCTACTCACCTGTAGGCTTTGAAGGGAAAATGTTGACCTTAAAATGGGGTACAGTCAACCCTTAGCAATTATATATACACGTACACACACACACACACACACACATACTGCTTAGGATGATGTCTAGCACTTAGTAGGTTATGATAAATGATAGCTCCTAGTATTTTTATTGATGTGTGTGGTGGTGGTTCAGTCGGGCAAAGAGAGACACATTAAAGAATATTTGAGCTGAGGAAAGATGCTGTAGAACAAAGAGATCAGGATTTTGCATGAGACAGAAATGGGTTAGCAGTTAAGTGCCCTCACTAACTAGTTAATTGTGATACCTTAGGAAAACAAATTGCGAAGCTTCTCTGAGCCTTATTCTTCCCATCTAGAAAATGGGTTTAAAAATACTTACCTTTTGTGAATCTTAGCAATTACATATATATGTAATTATGCTTAGGATGATGTTTAACACTTAGTAGGTTATGATAAGTGATAGCTCCTAGTATTTTTATTATCATCTTCCAAACCTGTGCGTATTCTGCTGCACCCAAACTATTTGATGTGTTGTAAGAGATTTCACTCAGTTCACCTAATAGGACAATACCTTGTTTCCCAGTTGCACTACAGTTCCCTTGTTGGGATAGAAAACTGAGGCTACAATGTTGCACAACACCACTCCTGGGTGTGTTGGGCACATTTTGGTCCATATGAATGGCCTCCCTTAGAGTGAAGCATTGCAAAACCTGGAGGAACTTACCCTAGACCTCAACAACTAGATAGCTCTCAGTAGCCCCCTTCTTGTCTTCCACACTTACCTATTCTGCCAGCAGGGTTTGGGCCAAGTGGAATCATGATGCTGTCACCCTATGGTTTCCAAGTAGCCACTACCCAAGAATCTCCTGTTGCCACACCCGACCCACCAAACTGGGGCCCCTTGGATATGATCTTGGTTCAAATCAGCCTACTTCTGTTACGACCCACTAGACATCTTCCTTCACCCTTGTGGAGACAAATCTTCCATCCTTCAGTCTGACTGGCCATCTCTAATTCCAGCCCTGCTAAGCCTGCCCTACTTTTGAGGTCCAAATATGCATCAGAGGCTATATATGCCTAACACTTATTTTGGTTTCAATTTAAACAAAAAATTTGAAGTGGTAAGTTCAAGGCACCTTGAGTTCTAGTCCTAGCTCTTCTACAAATCAAATGAGTGATTTTAGGCAAGTGTTGTATGGTAAAATGATCACAAAGTCCTCGTGTGTGCATACTCATTTGCAATGTGACTTTGCATCCCATCTCATCAAGAGGTATAATCTGATTCTCAACCCTTTGGGGCCAGGCTTGGCTAAGTGGCATGCTTCAGTCATTGGGATATTAGCAAATGCGGGTAGAATCTTGAAAAATGGTTGTGCATTAGGTCTTGCTCTCTCTGGTTGCTGAGACCCACACTGCTATATGTGAGCAACTTCAAGCTAACCAGCTAGATGATGCTGAATTTAAGCCTATAGCCACACTGAGTGATGTCCCACTAGACTAAACAGTATTCCAACTGCAAGAAATATGAATAAGACTATTCTAGATCATCCAGACTATTAAGCCAATCCAGACCAGAAAACTCACCCAGGCAACACACAGAATCATGGGGCAATATATGATTGTTGTTTTAAGCCAATGATATTGGGGAGGGTTTATAAGTAGTTAAACCAGCTGATACAGTAAATCAGTTTCTTTTTTCATTCTCATTCCACATCTTGAAAATGAGTGTATTGAACTAGATCAGTTTTGATAAGTACAAGGCTTAGGAATCACCATTCTCCTAACCCAAGACCATATGAAAATTGTTAACTGATTACAGCACATTTTCTCATGGGGCCCAGAAACAGTGATAGAGTGCCTCTCCTTTCAACACACCAAGAGCTACTCCGAGTCCACAGTGTTGGTGGCAGGATGACAACCATTTGCAAGCTGTGTTCCAAACCAGCAGTCCCCAAACCTGACGAAGCACCCAATCGCCCAGGGAGAGGTGTAAACCATCATATTGCCTAGTTCTGCTTCGCTGAAATGGCATTCAGTAGGTTTGGGTCAGCCTGGGGCTCTAAAGCTCACTACGTGATTCTAATAATAAAACAAGCTTGGGAGCAGTAGACTGAATGATTTCTTAGGTGTTTTGCAGTGTTTTCCATTGATTATTCTGAGCAAAGCATTTTCCTTAATCTCAGATTTGACAATCTGAGGTAATGACACTGACTTCTATTCCTAAATAGTCCCTGCAGATGTACATATGAATCTTCAAATGAATCATCCACACCACTTTGAGGGCCTATAGGGTTCTGTTCTTCTAATATTCTTCTTTGAGTGTGCAGTAAGCCAGAATGAGAAGACCATCTTAGGCATTCATAAGCAGGAGAAAGAAAAAGGGACTCCCAGATTCTGGGAATGGTAGTTTAACGGGTTTATTTTCTGCAGGCATATACCACAGGCCCTGTCCTTAGAAAGTATTGTTCAGAGAAAACAAATCCATACAGAAACTTCCTAACAGGGACCACATGTGAGATGCATACAGTTACCTGCAAACCAAGGCTTCCAGATTAGAATATTGAAAGGTAACCATGAGCTGCTAATAATAATAATGACAGCTGATACTTATTAAGTGCCTGCTGTGTACCAAGTAGTGTGTCAAGACTTTTGCATTATTTCTCTGGCTTCTCTCAATAACTGTATGAGATAGGTACTTTTATTTCATACGCCTTGAGTGGGTGAAGAAAATGGGGTTTCAGAGGCAAAAGTAATATATCTGGGGTCATATTAACTTACTAGTGAGTGGCAGAGCCATGCAGAGTACACATAGATTTAACTCCAAATCCCACACTCCACACTAGTGTACCATACAACCTCTTGAAAATGCTTTCATTAATGCAAAGGAACAAAAGCAAGTTGCCAAAAGACATTCCTCTAAAATAAAGCAACTATGACAGAATGTAAGTCAAATTAAAAATCATGAAAGGAAATGAAGTGTTGGTTCCTTCTCTTTGCATTTTCTCATCAAAACTCATAATCGCATTATGTTTATCTCTCCCTTTGTTCCAGTTTTTTCTTTTTTTAAATATTTTATTAAGGTATTATTTATATACACTTTTATGAAGCTTTCACATGAAAAAACAATGTGGTTACATTTACCCATATTATCAAGTACACAGCCATACCCCAATGCAGTCACTGTCCATCAGTGTAGTAAGATGACACAGATTCACTGTTTGCTTTTTCTGTGCTACACTGTTTTCCCCGTGACCCCCCACACCATGTGTACTAAATGTAATACCTCTCAATCCCCTTCTCCCTCCGTCCCCACCCACCCTCCCACACCCCTCCCCTTTGGTAACCACTAGTTCCTTCTTGGAGCCTCTGAGTCTGCTGCTATTTTGTTCCTCCAATTTTCCTTCGTTGTTATACTCCACAAATGAGGGAAATCATTTGGCATGTGTCTTTCTCCACCTGGCTCATTTCACTGAGCATAATTACCCTCTAGCTCCATCCATGTTGTTGCAAATGGTAGGATTTGTTTCTTTCTTATGGCTAAATAGTATTCCATTGTGTATATGTACCACCTCTTCTTTATCCACTCATCTACTGATGGACACTTAGGTTCCTTCCATCGATAAACACAGGGGTGCATATGTCTTTTTAAAACTGTGCTGCTGCATTCTTAGGGTAAATTCCTAGGAGTGGAATTCCTGGGTCAAATGGTATTTCTATTTTGAGTTTTTTGAGGAACCTCCATACTGCTTTCCACAATGGTTGAACTAGCTTACATTCCCACCAGCAGTGTAGAAGGGTTCCCCTTTCTCCACATCCTCACCAGCATTTGTTGTTCTTAGTCTTTTCAATGCTGAACATCCTTACTGGTATGAGGTGATATCTCATTGTGGTTTTAATTTTCATTTCTCTGATGAATAGTGATGTGGAGCATCTTTTTATGTGTCTGTTGGCCATCTGAATTTCTTCTTTGGAGAATTGTCTCTTCATATCCTCTGCCCATTTTTTAATCGGGTTATTTACTTTTTGGGTGTTGAGGCATGTGAGTTCTTTATATATTTTGGATGTTAACCGCTTGTCAGATATGTCATTTACAAATATATTCTCCTATACTGTAGGATGCCTTTTTGTTCTGTTGATGGTGTCCTTTGCCATACAGAAGCTTTTTAGTTTGATGTAGTTCCATGTGTTCATTTTTGCTTTTGTTTCCTTTGCTCAAGGAGATGCGTTCAAGAAGAAGTTGCTCACGCTTATATTGAGGAGATTTTTGCCTATGTTGTCTTCTAAGAGTTTTATGGTTTCATGACTTATATTCAGGTCTTTGATGCATTTTGAGTTTACTTTTCAGTATGGGGTTAGACAGTAATCCAGTTTCATTCTCTTACATGTAGCTATCCAGTTTTGCCAACACCAGCTGTTGAAGAGGCTGTCATTTCCCCATTATATATCCATGGCTCCTTTATCATATATTTATTGACCATATATGCTTGGGTTTATATCTGGGCTCTCTATTCTGTTCCACTAGTCTATGGGTCTGGTCTTGTGCCAGTACCAAATTGTCTTGATTACTGTGGCTTTGTAGTAGAGCTTGAAGTCAGGGAGCATAATTCCCCCTGCTTAATTCTTCCTTCTCAGGATAGCTTTGGCTATTCGGGGTCTTTTGTGACTCCATATGAATTTTAGAATTGTTTTCTCTAGTTCATTGAAGAATGCTGTTGGTTTTGATAGGAATTGCATTGAATCTGTAAATTGCTTTAGACAGGATGGACATTTTGACAATATTAATTCTTCCTAGCCAAGAGCAGGGATGAATTTCCATTTATTACTGTCCTCTTTAATTTCTCTTAAGAGTGTCTTGTAGCTTTCAGGATATAGGTCTTTCACTTCGTTGGTTAGGTTTATTCCTAGGTATTTTATTCTTTTTGATGCAATTGTGAAAGGAATTGTTTTCCTGATTTCTCTTTCTGCTAGTTCACTGTTAGTGTATAGGAATGCAGTAGCTTTCTGTGTATTAATTTTGTATCCTGCAACTTTGCTGAATTCGGATATTAGATCTAATAGTTTGGGAGTGGATTCTTTAGGGTTTTTTATGTACACTATCATGTCATGTGTGAACAGGGACAGTTCGACTTCTTCCTTACTAATCTGGATGCGTTTTATTTCTTTGTGGTGTCTAATTGCCATGGCTACGACCTTTACAACTATGTTGAACGAAAGTGGGGAGATTGGGCATCCTTGTCTTGTTCCCGATCTTAAAGGAAAAGCTTTCAGCTTCTCGCTGTTAAGTATAATGTTGGCTGTGGGTTTGTCATATATGGCCTTTATTATGTTGAGGTACTTGCCCTCTGTACTCATTTTTTTGAGAGTTTTTATCATAAATGTGTGTTGAATTTTGTCAAATGCTTTTTCAGCATCTATGGAGAGGTTCATGTGGTTTTCGTCCTTCTTTTTGTTGATGTAATGGATGATGTTGATGGATTTTCGAATGTTGTACCATCCTTGCATCCCTGGGATGAATCCCACTTGATCATGATGGATGATCTTATTGATGTATTTTTAAATTCAGTTTGCTAATATTTTGTTGAGTATTTTTGCATCTATGTTCATCAGGGATATTGGTCTGTAATTTTCTTTTTTGTGGTATCTGCCTGGTTTTGGTATTAGAGTCATGTTGGTCTCGTAGAGTGAGTTTGGGAGTATTCCCTCCTCTTCTACTTTTTGGAAGACTTTAAGCAGGATGGGTATTAGGTCTTCACTAAATGTTTGATAAAATTCAGCAGTGAAACCTTCTGGACCAGTAGTTCTGTTCTTAGATAGTTTTTTGATTACCAATTCAATTTCTTTGCTGGTAATTGGTCTATTCACATTTTCTGTTCCTTCCTGGGTCAGCGTTGGAAGGTTGTATTTTTCTAGAAAGTTGTCCCTTTCTTCTAGGTTATCCAGTTTGTTATCATACAATTTTTCATAGTATTCTCTTACAATTCTTTGTATTTCTGTCATGTCCATAGTGATTTTTCCTTCGTCATTTCTGATTCTCTTTATGTGTGTAGACTCTCTTTTTTTCTTTATAAGTCTGGCTAAGGGTTTATCTATTTTGTTTATTTTCTTGAAGAACCAGCTCCTGCTTTCATTGATTCTTTCTATTATTTTATTCTTCTCAATTTTATTTATTTCTGCTCTTATCTTTATTATGTCCCTCCTTCTACTGACTTAGGGCCTCACTTGTTCTTCTTTTCTAGTTTTATTAATTGTGAGTTTAGACTGTTAATATGGGATAGTTCGTCTTTCCTGAGGTGGGCCTGTATTGCAATATACTTTCCTCTTAGCATGGTCTTTGCTGCATCCCACAGATTTGCAGTGTTGAATCATTGTTGTCATTTGTCTCCATATTTTGCTTGATCTCTGTTTTTATTTGGTCATTTATCCATTGATTATATAGAAGCATGTTATTAAGCCTCCACGTGTTTGTGGGCTTTTTCATTTTCTTTGTGTAATTTATTTCTATTTTCATACCTTTGTGATCTTAGAAGCTGGTTGGTACAATTTCAATCTTTTTGAATTTACTGAGGTTCTTTTTGTGGCCTAGTATATGATCTATTCTTGAAAATGTTCCATGTGCACTTGAGAAGAATGTGTATCCTGTTGCTTTTGGATGGAGTGTTCTGTAGATGCCCGTTAGGTCCATCTGTTCTATTATGTTGTTCAGTGCCTCTTTATTTTCTGTCTGGCTGATCTGTGCTTTGGAGTGAGTGGTGTGTTGAAGTCACCTAAAATGAATGCATCGCATTCTATTTCCCCCTTTAATTCTGTTAGTATTTGTTTCACATATGTAGGTGATCCTGTGTTGGGTGCATAGATATTTATAATAGTTATATCCTCTTGTTGAACTGACCCTTTTATCATTATGTTATGTCCTTCTTTGTCTCTTGTGACTTTCTTTGTTTTGAAGTCTATTGTGTTTGATACAAGTACTGCAACTCCTGCTTTTTTCTCCCTATTATTTGCATGAAATATCTTGCCCCATTCCTTTACTTTCAGTCTGTGTATGTCTCTGGTTTTGAAGTGAGTCTCTTGTAGGCAGCCTATAGATGGGTCTTGTTTTTTTTATCCATTCAGTGACTCTATGTCTTTTGATTGGTGCATTCAGATCATTTACATTTAGTGTGATTATCGATAGGCATGTACTTATTGCCATTGCAGGCTTTAGATTTGTGGCTACCAAAGGTTCAATCGTAATTCCCTTACTATCTAACAGCCAAATTTAACTTACTTTCTATGCTATTACAAACACAACCTAAAGATCCTTTTTTTCCTCCTTTTTCTTCCTCCTCAAGTCTTTGTATGTTATGAATCATATTCTGCACTCTTTGTCTATCCCTAAGGTGACATCTATTTAGCCTTAGGAATACTTTCATCTATAGGAGTCCCTCCAAAATGCCCTGTAGATGTTGTCTGTGGGAGATAAATTCTCTCAGCTTTTGCTTATCTGAAAATTGTGTAATCCCTCCTTCAAATTTAAATGATAACCTTGCCGGGAAGAGTATTCTTGGTTCAAGGCCCCTCTGCTTCATTGCATTAAATATATCATGCCACTCCCTCTGGCCTGTAAGGTTTCTGTTGAGAAGTCTGATGATAGCCTGATGGGTTTTCCTTTGTATGTGATCTTTTTTCTCTCTCTAGGTGCTTTTAAAAGTCTGTCTTTATCCTTGATCTATGCCATTTTAATTATTATATGTCTTGATGTTGTCTTCCTTGGGTCCCTTGTTTTAGGCAATCTGTGCACCTCCATGGCTTGAGAGACTATCTCCTTTCCCAGAGTGGGGACGTTTTCAGCAATTAGCTCCTCAGTAACACTTTCTATCCCTTTTTCTCTCTCTTCTTCTTCTGCTACCCCTATAATGCGAATATTGTTCTGTTTTTATTGTTCACACAGTTCTCTCAATATTCTTTCATTCTTAGAGATTCTTTTTCTCTCTGTGCCTCAGCTTCTTTGTATTCCTCTTCTCTAATTTCTATTCCATTTACCTCCTCTTCTGCTACAACTAATCTGCTTTTAAATCCCTCCATTGTATTTTTCATTTCAGATATGGAATTCGTTAATGATTGAATCTCCGACTTAACTTCATTCCCTAGTTCTTGAATATTTTTCTGTACCTCCATAAACATGTTTATAATTTTTATTTTGAACTCTCTTTCAGGAAGATTGGTGAGTTCAGTTTCACTTGGCCCTTTTTCTGGGGTTTGTGAGATTTTGTTCTGAACCATGTTCTTTTGACGTTTCATATTTCTGTGTGGTGCCCACTAGTGTGCAGAAACTCCAGTCTCTGGAGCTGCTCAGCCCCTAGAGTGAGATTGGGGGTCATAGGGGAGTGGATCTGGTGCCTGGGGGAAGGAAAGATCTGTTTCCTGATTCCCGTCTGCGGTGCCTATCTCCAGTGTCAGAGTTACTGGGCCAAGGACACACGTGTAAGCCTCTGTGCTTTGCGTCTCTAGCTGTTGTAGGCAAGGCCTCCCTCTGGCAGGCCTGACGCCTGCGCAGTGACTGCCAGTTTTTGAAAGGTGTTGTCAGGCCACTAGGAAGCCTCGTCAGGCTGTGTGTCACAGCCTCGGAGCTGAGTAGCCAGCCAAGGGGATGGAGCACCTGAAGCTCCTCAAAGTTCCCAACCTGCTGGGCACAGCGCTCCCAGACAACCTTGTCCACCTCTCCTTTCTCCCGTGCAGCAAGCTCTGTGCAATCCCTGCCCCTTTAGCAGTGCTTTCACTGCTAGCAAGCCTGTCAGACCGCCTGCCCTTCCTCTGAAATGGAACGGCCGGGTGTGGATTCCCTCCTCCACAAATGGCCGAATGTCAGTCTCCCAGGCCCTCCACCCATCAGAGCCCCCCAACACAATATAGGCTTCTGCTCACAAAGCAGATCTCCAGGGCTAGGTGTTCAACAGTCCCAGGATTCCACCCCCTCCCCACTCTGTTTCTCTTCCTCTGGCCAGTAAACTGAGGTGGGGGAAGGGCTTGGGTCCTGCTGGATTAAGGCTTTCATACGTTACCCTGTTTCTTGAGGTCTGCTCTGTTCGTGAGGTCTGTATGCAGTCTGGTTCAACCTTCTTTCTTGTTGCTGTTTTAGGGTTCGTTTTATTAATTAACTACATTTTTGTACTATATGTGGTTTTGGGAGTAGTTCTCCATGTCACCTCTCATGCTACCATCTTGAATACCTTCCGAGGCTGGACATTTTTTAGATGAAATGTACTACAAGGTAAAGCTTAGAAGCTAAGTTCTATAAGGCTTCTCAGTCATTGGACTATGTTTCTATGTAAATGGGTTATTCAGTGATTTAATATATGATTGATTTTATCTATTTCAGTGCATATTTTTCATGTCTTTCCTTCTTAAAACCTGTTCTTGTTATTCATCCTTGTTCACTCCATGCCTCAGAAGAGAGAGTTTAATTGCTATTACTTGTTCAGTAAGACAGCTTTTATTCCAAAATCTAAGTGTGTCCAACAATGCTAATCACAATCTTCTAAATGGATAGGCAACATAAAATCTGTTTGAAGAGCAAACAGCATATTCCTTTGACTCAAGAATGAAAATTTGGTCTCTCAGCTATCTGAAGCTGAGATGGTCTTAGGGAATTCCTATCCATGCCCTTCAATCTTAGGATTATTTCCATTTTGCTCTGTATGATGCCACAAAATTTAGGATTTTTGTTATAGATATGTGAGCCTCTCTTTATGGTGGGAAATGATTACTATTTATACTGAGTGAAATAATTAGATTCAAATCAAGAGAACAGTCCCTGTTGAAAAAAAGAGTCTTTATGAATTTTTCGTGCAGTTTGCCTATGTGGTCAAGATTGATGCGTTTAAAAAATATGTTGGGATTGGAATACAAATAACTATTGTATATTTTCCCATTTAGAACTTTCATAAAGACTATCGTATGCTGGCATTATTGTGGTGGCCTGCACATCTCCTTATTTGATTATGATAATCATACTGTTGCCTTTAAATTTTAGCTTACCTTACTGTGAAGTACAAATAAGAAATATAATGATTAAGGAGGCTCTTCATAAAACACCCTAAATAATTCTAAATCATGCTCTTAATGTAGCAGGATATGCTTGGCTCTTTGAAGAAATTTTATTATACATGTCCATACCTGAGTACATTTACCATCTATTCTGTAATAGAATGTAAGACCACCTCAGTTTCACCTAAAATACATGATCCTTCTTATAAAAACATAAAGCTAAAAAGCCATTACTGTAACCAAGACATGTGCAATGGATTTCCTCCACCTAGTAGTTATAAGTCACAAAAATATTTCTAAATTGTTAAGGTACTTTAATCTCTCTAAAAAGGATTTGAACTGCCATGACAAAGGGCATGGATTTCAAAATGGCAGATCGAGGGGCTGTGAATGGTCAAGCGGTCTCAGTCTTTTTTCATGTGAACCTGTCAGTCATTCAAAGTGTCGAACTCAAGTTTTGATCTCATTGGAACTCATTAACTGAGAAAAACAATTCTACAGACAAGGTTCTTTTGGCAATCTAAGAAAAACCCTAGATGTCTCTTATCCTACCCAGTAATTACCAGTTGCTAAATTGGGTTGTATGCATGTAAAAATAAAAAAGAATGAATTTGAGTGAAGCTAAATATAGAAGCCAAGATCCAGAATCTATTGTATTAGAATTCCGCATGACTCATCCAATTCCCATAGGTTGACAACCAGTCTAATTTTAAATCTGGATACTTTATAGCAGTAAAAAGTATTTCCTAATTAGGTAAGGAATTTGTCTGTAATTCTCCAGTCTTGGAAATTAGCATAAGAAAGTAATTTACATTTTGAACCCAAGATTCAAATTGAGACTCAGAGACTCTCCAATTTTTTTCTAAGCCCCATTTGACTTCCAAGAAATGTGCCTAATTGTTTTAGATATGGTGCAATCACTAAACTGTGGTGGGAACTGAGCTGGATTTCAGTAAGCAGAGCTTTAGCTACAATGGCAAGACTTCACTGTCACACTGACAAAATCTCCAAGGCATGATGACGAATAATCCCTTTACTTGGAAACATAGTCCAGTGACTCCAAGGCATGAACAAATGGTCATCTAATTACCATTTGTTCTTTCATGACAGTAAAAGTTATTATAAATTATGCAGATAAGTAATTCTTCACGGGGAATTTGCCCCAAAAATCTAGGTCTGTGATATTAAATAATGTCAACTCAAGACTTTACAAAAATTAAAATTTTAGAGCAAGAGGATAAAGTTTGCCCTAATATTTACTGCAAATGAAGTCTCCCTTCTTCATAGGGCCATTTTGATCTCATTGGATTTCAAGGTTGTGCTGCCAGTCCCTATCTGAGAGTGGTTAATAGTGGTAAATAATAGATCTTCCCTTAACCCAGCAAAATTTCCCCTAAATTCCTGATACTTCAGCTTTTCATATTCAGAAAGATTTGTTAAAATTTTTATTTTACCTTATCATAGGCAAGTTCCAGCTTGTGTGTTAGTGAGTGAGATATTTAACTCCAAGTTCAGTCAGTGTCTCCTCATACAAGTTAGCCCCATCTAAAGTTGTACAAATGGAACTGATAATGAAGGACAAAACTATGACTGAGCTAGGCATGGGGCAAGCAAGCTTTGTTAAGGGGTAACAAGGTATTATGAGAGGGAGAGGAGCCTAGGTGAAGCCACTATGGTAGGGAGTGTACGAGAACCAAGGAGAAAAACAGTAGCATTGGAAGTCCAAAGAGCTGAATACTCCTTCAAGGAAAGTACACTGGAAATGAAATAGTGACAGCAGTGACTGGTACTACTGGCATTTCTGAATACGTGATGTCCCAAGAATTATACTAAGCATTTTACATGTGTTATCTCATTAAATTCTCAAAATAGCAGCCATTCTCTACTGCCCATTTTCTAGTGGAGAAAACTGAGCCATAGAGAAGCTGATAAACTTTCCCAGACACACACAGCTGGGACGTGTCAGAGCCAGGATTCAAATCTACATGTGCCTCCAGAGTTCAGATTCTTAAATCACTGTGCTCTGGTCCTTCGCAGATATAGATTTCACAAACCCAAGCGTTGGCACTGCTTGGATCATGATGGTACAGTAGTGTGGAGTTAGTATCCACTCACTAAATGGCACTTCCACTGGCCCAAGTCAAAAACCTAGGAATAATCCCTGAATAATACTGTTCCATCATTTACCCCCAACTTCTAGTCTACCTTGTCAGTTCTACCTCCAAAGCATATCCAAATCTGGCCACCCTTCTCCAGCTCCCCTGCATTATCCCAAACTCAAGAAGTTGTCATCTCTTACCTAAACCACTATGATGGCCTCTAAATGATCTCCTTGCTTCAACTGTTCACTCCTTACTCAGTCTGCACTTAGCAGCCAGAGTGATAATTTTAAAAGTGAATCTGATTATGACAGTACCCTGTTTAGAATTCTCCAGTGGCTTTCCATTACTTAGAGTAAAATCCAAAATTCTTTCTGTACTTTACCAGGTACATTATGCAACTACTCTGTCTACTTCTTTATATTTATCTCTAGTCACTCTCATTTCATTACACTTTGACCCAGCTCTGCTGGTCTTTGTGTTCTTTGAATGTGCCAAGGTAAGTTCCATACTGGGGCCATTGCTCCTCCTCCTTCTGGGAGCGATTGTTCTCCACATCTTCTCCAGATAGGCTCTTCTTTGTCACCCAGGTTCCAATCAAAGTGTCATTTCCTCCATGCGTCCTTCTTTAACCCCCTTCTCAATGCTCCCATCCTCCTAGACACCCTGTTGTGTTTCTTCGTAGAATTTATCACTACTTGATAGTATGCCATTCATTATGTATTTTTATCTGTCCTCGCAATCTCAAATATAATTTCTACAAGAGCAGAGTTCTAGCCTGTCTTTTTTTCTAATTTTCCGGCATTAAGAACACTAGGAACATATTGGTTGCTCACAAAATACTGCAGATCGTATGACTGAATGAATGAATGAACAGATGAGTAGAGAAAGTAAGGCTCAAAGAAATTACGTGGGACTTAATCCGTGGTTCCTTGGCTACTATGAAGTAAAGTGAGGACAAGCAAGCTAAGACCCTTGAGATACCAAGATCTCTAAGTGCTGTGAAACAGAGCTCAAGGTGTCAGAAGAGAGTTGGTATTTGAGTTAAGTCTTCGAGTAGGATTTTGATGTGCAGACATGGAGGCTAGGACAATCTAAGCGGAGAGTACAGTGTGGGCAAAGGCAGAGAGTTGGAGAAGTTCAAAGTGAGCAGGTTCCCCTATAAGAACAAAATACCAAATTGGCTGAGATAAGCAGAGAAGAGAAAAGGTTTGACACATTGGCCTCCCACTCTGCAGTTCTTCAAGCTTCTGGAAGAGTTTTTGCAACTGACACTAGAGTTAAGAGATTCTTAATTGTACCTTTTTTTTTTTAGCTCATCTATTGCAATGCCTAGCCTACTTTTCTGTTCTGCCTCCATTATGAAGCTCTCACACAGCTCAAATTAATTACCACTAGATTGCTTTAGACTCTAACAACACAGTTCCAGCAAAACAGGGTGGTAGGTGGGAAGGTGTGGGAGTCAACAGATGTGCATTCTTAACTCATCTTGGGATCTTGGACAGATGTTTTTACCTCTTTATGTCTTAACTTACTCATTTGGTGAGATCTAGCTGCACACTGAATTTCTTAAAGTCGATGATATGATGGAGATAATTACTTACCACTCATTGAGTCCTCAAGTCATTCACTTATTTGTTCATTCACGCCGTGTTTATTGGCTGTCTTTTAGATGAGGGGTGTATTAATTTCTTAGGGCTGCCATAACACAGTACCACAAACTGGGTGGCTTAAAACAATGGGCATTTCTTCTCCACTTCTGGAGGCCAGAACTCCCAAGCCAAGGTGTTCATAGGTCCATGCTCCCTCCAACAGCTCTAAAGGAGAATCCTTCTTTGCCTCTTACAGCTTCTCACAGCCCCAGACATTCCTTGGCTTGAGGTAGCAGTACTCCAGTCTGCCTCCAACTCCACATGGCCTTCTTCTCTGTGTGTTTTCTGTGTCCTTCCTTGGCTCAAAACCCACTTTCATCACTCTTAGTGTGTGACCTTGAACACAGTACTAAATGTAATCACCTAGGATTGTCCAGAGAATTAAATGAGATTATAGATGTATTGTGCACTGGCTTATGACTGGCACACAGACCTTGGAACTGTTATCCTTGTTAATAAAGCATCTCTAATAATGGGGTTGTCTGTCCATCCAGAAAACAAATTTGTGTCCACACCAAGCCACTACAAAGGAGAGTAGAGATAGTTAACTGAATATTAAAACTTAAAAAAATTACCATTCACAACATAGGCCTCAAGTACCTAGACTGACTCTCAGCATTGATTGCATTATCCAGATAAATGTTCAGTTGCCAACTTAATGACATTCAAATAGACAAAGGCTGGATTTAAGGTTCATTCAACACCTTTTCACTTTCTAATGGGCAATTTCAGGTTCACTCAACACTCTTGGCAAGATGTAGTTAACAGAGTAGATTTCCTGGTGTAAAAGCCTGTTATGCTTAAAACAAACAATCATTTTCATTCCTTGAAATCTTGACAATAGAAACAAGAATCCAATTTGTAGAGATTTTTGCCCTTAAATTTCCATGGCTTATATACCTCAAAGGATGCATACCCTGATTAAATAGTTGGAGACCTGCTCTGCATGCTAAAGCAGTCTCCTTCTAAGATGCAGGTCCTTGATTGCCTCTCCAGCCTCATCATCGTCCATTCATTCAGTAGATACTTACGGAGCAACAAGTAAAATCCACTATGTGCCATATACTCTTTTAGACACTGAGCATAGACCTCCAGTAACTCGGCAAGTTTATCAAATGCAAATGTTTCTAGGATTTTTGAGTTCTGGCACAGGATCCAACATGTCTGACTATGGCTTCTTTAGGTTAGTATAGGACAAGTTATGATCCCTCATGATACAGGGCAAGTCTGACAGGAATATTCCATCTCCTCTGGAAAACTTCACTTTTATAATATTGCTTTAAGAGGAGGGAAAGTATGGTGGGATTGCTGAGGGAGGGCTGACAAAAGTTGTTCGGGAGTGTGTCGGTTGTTTTCCCTGGTGTTTATGGTTTGGTCTGTGGTGCTCTCCATGTTATACCCTAAGGTCCTAACATTCCAGCAAATGCCTAAATTTACATTATCCCAGGACTCTGGAGACCAAGGTTAGAGAAAGCCCTGGTACAATCCCATCACCTTCATTTGGCTTAAACCTTTATAATGATGGCAGCAAGTGTCTGACTTGTTTATCATTGTGCCTCCCTCCCGGGATTCAAAAAGTTTTCAGTAAATACTTATGAAAAGAAGAGAGGAAGGAAAGGAGGGAGAGAGGAAGGGAGGAAGAAAGGAACGAACAAACGAACAAACAAAGGAACAAATGAACAAACGAAGGAACGAACAAAGAAACGAACCAAGGAACGAAAGAAGGGTTGGTTTATAATACACCAAGTATTTGTGACTGAGTTACATTCCTTATTTGAATGTGACTTCCTCTTACAGCTGCCATTTTACTGTTTCAGATCCCTCTCAGCTACAGCTTGCCATGGTCTAACCCTGTTAGGGCCTCTCTATTCAGCTTTACTGTTTGATTCCTACCAATTTCCTCCTTCTCTCACTTTCCTAGCTCAAACTTCCAAGAGAGACAATCATGTTGGCCCATTTTATCGCTTCTATTGTTGAACCCTGTCACCCCACAGGTCATTAATGGCTTGACTAACTTAATGTCAGAGGTTCACCCTTAGGCCAGTCAGCTGTGGATAGATTTGTTAGGCAATTTACGGGATATATACTTTATAAACATTTTCCAAAGAAAAATGCAAAGCTTCCAAGATGAGCCCATTTAATGGCATACCCACTTTTTAACAGCAGTAGCTCATTACCATATTGACCAATATGATTTTAAAAAGACAGATACATCTGAGACCAAAATCATCTTATTAGAATGACAATGAAGCCAGTAAAATACATCATCACATAACATAAGAGACTAAGCCTGACTCATTCCAAGAAAACTATCCCAGTGGGAGTTCCTTTAAAACCTTTCTCTCTCCCTTCATTCTCCACTCTGCATCATTTCCATGTCAGTGAATTACTTATACATGATGAAAGTACTCATATAGGAAATATTTGCAAATGTAAATATATTCACTACCATTTGAAGAGGCCTTTATTTGCTTCATTATTTTACAATGTACAGTTTCCACTATTTTCCCTGTTGCTCCAGCCTTTGGCACCAGTAAAGAAAAGCAGATGTGAAATAAATTCTGTTTCAAAGACACCACTGTCCTCTGCTTAGCTGATAAAAAGGCCTAATGTGTTAGGGCAAAACTGAAAAAAAGAGAATTTTTTTCTAACTTTTAGATGTTGAGATATGTGATTACTTGGAGAATTTGTGGCAAGGTATCAACAAAGCTGAAGCAATGTGATGATTATGGTCCTTTTATAATGGTACCAGAGTCTGTGCTCAGTACACCACTGCTTTAAGTCTCCCTTAAGCTTACAAATGATATTTCATTTATTTTAAATTAATCAAGTACCCCTAGAGGATTTCACCAGAAACCCAAATATAATTACATAAATACACAGGCTGCCTTACTATGCATGTGTTATGCCAATAGAAAAATACATCTTAAGTGCAATGCAGAAAGAGTAAAGGTTTGTAAAATGCATTTTAATGTCTTATGAATAACAAATATTCCAGTTGGATACATACACCTTTGAAAACAAAAAGATTCACAGAATATTAGATTAGACCCTTAATGTGGTTGGAATTACCCCAACATAGCCTCCTCTCAGTTAAATGTTTACTCTGTTTCATAGTCTTCATTTCAGTAGCATACTTTTCAAACCCTAGAAAATTGCTAACTTCATCAGGACTAGGCAAAACAAGGGCCTGAGGATATAACTGGTCTTTTATTTATTCATTAGATCTATACAACATCTCTTTCCCAGAGAGCTTCAGGCACTGTAAAGAATGTATAAGTGTTGTTAGATCAGATCAGGGTTTATGGAAATGAAAAGTAGAACTGTGTCTAAGGAGATATGGCAGTAGAGGAGAGAAAATGAGAAGGAAGAGTAAGAGGAATTGTAGAAGCTTATAATCAGGGGAAGACATAAACAGTCTTTCAGTTGCCAAATAAAAATGTGAAGTCCCAATGCTGGCTTTCTGTAGTTAGTCCAAATAATGATATGATGGCAGAAATTCTACTTCTGTGAAGGAAAGCTTTTGAATTTCTTTCTTAGAATTACATGTGTAGGGCAAGCTTCTAGGAACCTCATTTTTAACAGATAAGTTAAATTCACATGCTATATGCTGATAAAATTTAATATTCAAATCCAATGATGTTTATGTTAACACATTTTAATACGTCCTTATCTAATGAATAAAGATCCCTCCCACTTCTCCTGAATCTGATATGACCAAGATTTTTCATAGTCCACATCATTTAGAAACTATTGAAAGTCAGAAAGGAGAATAGGTGGAATGTGGCAGAGTTCATATTTATTAGATCATGATAGGAGAAGTAGAAGGTACTTGGACGGAGAATTCTTCAGACATAACAGTTGTTAGACTCCTTCTATGGCATTTATACTCTACAAAACTTATTGAATAGTGGATGCAACCAGGTTCATGCCAGTTTCAGCACTAACAGTAAAGAGAAAGTAAGAAACTGGATTATAATGAGATTTTGGGAAATATGTGGCATTTTTAAAATAACATTTTTGTGAGAAAAACAGAGATTGAACAGTTTACACATTTTATGCCCTTGTTGGTATTGAACATTACTTATTAAAGCACTGATAGTCACTTGCTTTAAAAATTAAACACTGACATTCCAACAAATTATGTGTAATTAAATCTAGTGCCAATGGAGAGTAATCAGAAGCAACGATTCTGTAATTTTTACTGTAACACTGAGAGACTGAGTAGTGGAAGATAAGCAAGTAGCAAAATGTTCTTATTCCCAGACAAATACTTCTTCCAGGACCACCTGGAGAATTGTGGAGAGATGAATGATTTTATCCTGGACCAGCATTTTGGGTCAGTTTGATTTAGCACAGTTCACTATTTGTTGGACAGCACTATTGTGCTTGGAGGTGAGGCACGTTCCTTGCTCACATTGCACAGAATCCATGAATGGTAATGGTGTCAGAAAGAAGTATGAAGTGCCATGTTATAAAAATATGTTTTCCTTTTTTCCTGTTTTTTTTTTAATTTTCAAACCAGTTCTTTTATCAGAACACTGTGAGAAACCTGTGACATGGAACCTGTGCCATCCATGAGCATTTTAAACAATGGTTGACAAAATTGTGTGACAAATTTTTATTCCCATTCTCTTAGAAAAAAAACTTTTTAGTGGCTTTCTGGAGAAAACTCATGTGTTACTTCAAAGATCAATAAATCAATTCCCAATCAAGGAAATAAATTAGCAATGGTTTATTTATCATTATTTTATGAATGCTACCCCAATTTATTATCTGAACACTTACTGACCCACCAAAATAAATGTTTAAGAATATTGATGGTAAATGGAACACAGGTAACTAAAATAAAAGTAGTAAACTGTAGCTCTTGCCTATTCTTTATAAAAGAACTTAACAGAATGCTTGTAACCCAAAGAACCCTCTAGAAAGTTGGATTAGGCTGGAAGTGGCAGTCATATTACTTAAACTCAGGCATTCAGGCTCCCTGTCCTAGGTGTTTGAATCTTGAGTAAAAAGCAGAAAAGCAAAAGAATGGCTGGTAGGGACTTATCCCAGCAAAGGTCCTATGACAGACTGTCCCTGCTCGCAAGGGTGTGTCAGGAGTCCTGGCTCTCTGGAGTTGCCTTAGAGCCACCCATGGTGCAGATCATGCCCCTGCAACCTTGCATAGGTTCCACAAACCCCTGGTGGCCCTCTAGTATATTTCCGTTTGGCTAAGATAAGATGCCCAGAGTTGGTTTCTATTGCTTAAAACCAAGAAACCTGATATATTAAAAAAAAAAAAAGTCCTGTGAAATTGTTTCCTGACTCTGTTGATTTCTGATGAGACATCTAAAAGAGGGGATACTGCTTATCATTCTTTCTTACCTGGGGTTGTGTGAGTCAAAAGAAAAGAGGAGCTTGCTTATTTACTGACAAGTGTTGCCTTGGAGAATGGTCTGTGATGGGGATGAGAGAACCTTTAGATGGCTTTCACCCAACCAACCTTCTTGGTGGTCCCTGGCAAACTTGCCTCCTTCAGCTCAAACTACTCCCAGGAAAGTGAAGCAAATAATCAAGGTTTAAAGAGAATCAAAACTTACTTGTCAAAGGGATTTACTGAGAAATGTTCAAATACAGGTTATGATAGATAGATTGAAAACTAAGGAATGGAGCTGCCTGGTTTTTCCCATTAAATTTTTTTAAGAGACAGACTTTATAACATGGCAGGTCTTAAATATAAATGTGATGCTTCTTTCTTGACAGTTAAAATGGTGTCACTTTACAATCTTGTAATGTGTGTTGGGGGGAAACATAATGTCAAATTATATAAGAAATATTTAACTAGTAAAATGGTTGCTCTGTCTCTGGGGGATATAAAGACATTTTACACACTTGTTTTAAAAAAGCAATCCTGAAAGTATTTTCAGATCTTGCAGTGATACAAGTGTTTCAAGAGATAATGGATTCTATTTTTAATTTTAAGAGCTCTTATTTTTCCCTCTGGTTTCCTTTTTAATTTGTTTATGAATACTTCTTTTCTTACCTAGATTTCCTCCTGGACTTCCTTGTCTTTTTGGGCAGAGTCAGATTCAAAAGTAACACTATTTTCATATTCCTAGGTTGTTCTTTGTTGCCTCTTGCCTGAAATTGATCTCAATAGAGGCTTAATTAGCCATTTACAAGAAAACATACTAAGATTTCTAGTTAATGGTGCTTTGCCTATCAAGTTAATGTCCTTGCAAATTATCTCCTTCAAGAGATTATTACAATTTGCAGATACAAATCCCTTATTTATTATATAGGGGCTTAGCAGACACTAATTTTAGAAATAATGCAGGGTGTCTCTTATCATGAGGGGATAAGCTTCCAAAGTCAGAATGTAAGATGAAAAATACCAAAATTACTCTCTTGACAAGCCCTTAAACGGCAGTGCATTAGAGATGACATTCTGCTGTCAGTCCTCCCCACCCACACAGATTAGTCTTTCTTCTTGAGCCCTTGGTCACTGGCATTTAGAGGAAATGTTGAATGAAAAATAATTACTTTTAAGATTTAGAATCACATAAGCATAGTGGGGGTGCCCACACTGTAAGGTAAGCATGAAAACTGTAGATTCCCATATTACCTCAAGCTTACCGCAAGGTAGGCACTGATGGAACATAGCCTGAATTTCCTGAATTATGTAAATTGTTCACTCTCTCTATCACCTCACTTCCACTCACTCTACCTTT
Source organism: Smutsia gigantea (assembly GCA_032199065.1). Lineage (NCBI taxonomy): Eukaryota > Metazoa > Chordata > Mammalia > Pholidota > Manidae > Smutsia > Smutsia gigantea. The sequence goes on along the minus strand of JAVSCE010018611.1, from coordinate 120,652 downwards.
CTTTTTGCCAAACCTATACAGGTGAATTTAGCTAATTATATAGGCACAGTATATAATGACACTGTAATTTACTTAAAGCAACAGTAATACTGATAGTTTCGTGGCTTAATTTTTACTCTCAGATATTCTATTTTTTAATATTCATATTGTTTCTTTCATTAATAAAACCCATACTATAAATTAAGTGTCTCTGGTAAGAGCCTGCATGTCAAAGTTTCAAAGGAAACCAAAGAACTTTAACTGAAATCTATCAAAATGGTTAGGACCCAGTGGACTGTCCAAGATCTGAGGTCTGGTTCAGTACTCTTTCATGGGAAGCCCAAGGTTAGTCTAAAAATTAATTTGAAGACTGTTAAGTCATCTGTATCTGGAAATGTTTGTTTCATCTTTTTGTCTGAGACATCTGAAAGATATCTGGAATTCTTGTAGGTTCTCAGAAAACATTTGTGGAATAAAAAAGAAGAAAAGGGAGAGTGGGAGGGAAAGAAGGGGTGAAGAAAGAAGCAAGGAGAGACAGTGAGGAAGGGAGGATGGAAAGGAATTAATAGAATGTAGGATCTTGAGTTTGAGGGCTGGTTCTCCACAGTTGGAGCTCTGTGATCTTGGGAAAGTTACATTTCCTCTTCAATCCTAAGTTTCCTCAGTTCAGTCTATAGACAGTAATAAAATGTCTGGCACATAGTGATTCAGTAAATGGAAGCTGTACCTGCTGAGCATTTATCATTGGACCATATTTAACATTCTGACTATTTTGAAACATCAACTGGGTGCTGTATTCATAAAAACGAAATATGCAAATGTTTATATCTGGAGACTAAAGAGTTGGCAAGGAAGAAGTTGTGTTGTCTTGAGCAGTCTACCCACAAAGACCATTGCAAAGCAAGCAAGATCTGATAGGCCTTCAAAAAACTGTGTCCACACAGGCAAAAAGCACATAATCAGGAAACAGTGATGTAACAAACACCTGAGGCCTATTAAATCATTGCTAATAGGGCTACCACTTCCTGCTTTGTGCCACACCTTTAATATATATAGTAGTCATCCTCACATCACTTAGTATGAAAGTGTTCCTATTTTCATTTCTCAGATGAGGAGATGTAATTCAGAAAAGCTGAGTAACTTCCTTAAGTTCACACAGGGCATGAGTTCCTGGGCACAAGTTCAATCCCACTTCTGACACACGGGCTTTTTCTGCTATACCACCCTCACACTCTTTATGGTGAAAAAACTGATTAGATCTAATGAAAGTATCCAGAGTCCATGAGAAGCAAACCATTTATCAGGAACACTAGTGAAAGAAGTTGAGTATAGGTGTAAATGTTGAAAGAGAGAGATCAGTATAATACAAAGTGCATTCACTTCCAGGTGAATCTGTCATGCTTAGAGCATGAACCAGACCTTACTGCAGATGGTGATACTAGAAAATCTGAGACCTGCCATTTTCCCTTCCCCAAGCCTAAACACACTTCATTGGTAAAGTTTGGCTGATAATGTCCAACAATACCAATTCAATAAGGATGATCATACATATGAAATATTTTTATGAAAAACAAAATCTAATGATTAAAGCAAAGGTGCCCAAATCAGACTGCCTTATTTGAATCCTAGCTCTACAATTTAATGACTATGACCTTTCATAAATTAATTAATCTCTCTATGCCTCAGTTTTATTATCTGCAAAATGGGGATAATAATAGTATCTGTCTCATAGGGTTGTTGATAGTACTGTACTCTCAGTGGCTTGGGAATAGAGTGCACACAGTAATATGGGCTATACTTGTGGACTATGAAGGAGTTTTACATTTAAGAAGGGAGCATCATTATTGTTTCATATATAAGTCAAATTCAGATCAGTAATGTAGGCAGTCTCTATTGTTACTCAAACCCATGTTGCTTTTTTCAAAAGTACTAGGAGCTCAGAAAATTGAGAGAAATAGCAAGAGGAATATGAATGTCTTGTAAAGAGAGGGTCTTTGGTTTACTTTATACTTTCCCTTTTTTAATTGAAGTATAGTTGATGCACAGTCTTATATGCATTTCAAGTTATAACCCAGTGGTTCAACAGTTACCCATATTATTAAATCCTCACCCCCACTAGTGCAGTTACTCTCTGTCAACATAGAAAGATGTTACGCAATCACTGTCTATATTCTCCATGCTGTACTACCATCCCCCTGACCAACTTATATTATGATTGAGAATTTTTATATCCCTTTATCCCCTTCACCCTCCCACCCCACCTACCCCAACCCCTCCCCCATGGTAGCCACCAGTCACTCTCAGTGTCTATGAGTCTGCTGCTGTTTTGTTCATTTTGTTTTTTTTGTTTTTAGATTCCACACAAGTGAAATCATATGTTATTTTTCTTTCTCTGCCTGGCTTATTTCACTTAGCATAATACCCTCTAGGTCCATCCATGACTGGGATGTATATATCTTTTTGAATCAGGAATTTTGTTTTCTTTGGGTAAATTCCTAGAAGTGGAATTACTGGGTCAAATAGTATTTCTGTTTTTAGTTTTTTGAGGAACCTCCATACTGCTTTCCACCTGGCTACACCAATTGACATTCCCACCAATAGTGTAGGAGGGTTCTCTTTTCTCCACATCCTCACCAACACTTGTTATTTCTTGTCTTTTGGATAGTGGCCATTCTAACTGGTATGAGGTTATACCTCATTGTGGTTTTGATTTTCATTTACCTGATGATTAGCAATGTGGAGCATCTTTTCATGAGTCTGTTGGCCATCTATATTTCTTCTTTAGAAAAAATGTCTGCTCAGGTTCTCTGCCCATTTTTAATCAGGTGAGTTTTTTTTTGATGTTGAGGTATATGAGTTCTTTATATATATTTTGGATGATAACCCCTCATTTGATAAATTGTTTAAAAATATACTCTCCCATACTGTAGGTTGCCTTTTTGTTCTGTTAATGGCATCCTTTGCTGTACAGGAGCTTTTTAGTTTGATGTAGTCCTGCTTGTTCATTTTTTATTTTCTTTCCCTTGCCCAACGAAATGTGTCCAGGAAAAAATTGCTCATGCTTATGTTTTCTTAGGTTTTTTTTGCCTGTTTTATTATAAGAGTTCTAGGGTTTCATTTCTTATATTTAGATCCTTAAACCATTTGGAGTTTACTTTTGTGTATGGCATTAAACAGTAATCCAGTTTCATTCTCTTGCATTTAGTTGTCCAGTTTTCCCAACACCAGTTATTGAAGAGACTGTCCTTTCCCCACTGTAATTCATGACTTTTTAATCAAATATTAAATGACCATATATGTGTGGGTTTATATCTGGGCTCTCTGTTCTGTTCTATTGATCTATGGCTGTATTCTTCTGCCAATACAACACTGTTTTAATTACTGTAGCTTTGTAGTATAGCTTGAAGTTAGGGAGTGTAATACTCCTGGCTTTGTTCTTTTTCCTCAGGTTTGCATGGGCTATTTGGAGTCTTTAATGGTTCCATATGCATTTTAGGATTCTTTGCTCTAATTCATTGAAAAATGACATTTTTATTTGATAGGGATTACATTGAATCTGTAAATTGCTTTGGGAAGGATGGCTAGTTTGACAATATTAATTCTTCTTGTCCATGAGCAGATAGATTTCCATTTATTTGTATCTTCTTTAATGTCTCTCATCAGTGTCTGATAGTTTTCAGAGTACAGGTTTTCACCTCCTTGGTTAGGTTTATTCCTAGGTATTTTATTCTTTTTGATGCAGTTGTAAATGGAATTGCTTTCCTGATTTCTCTTTCTGCTGGTTTGTAGTTAGTATATAGGAATGCAACAGATTTCTGTGTATTAATTTTGTGTCCTGCAACATTACTGAATTCAGTTATTCTAATAGTTTTTTGATGGAGTCTTGTGGGATTTCTATATATAATATCATGTCATCTGCAAATTGTGACAGTTTTACTTCTTTACCAATCTGGATGCCTTTTATCTCTTTATCTTGTCTGACTGCCATGGCTAGGGCTTCCAGTACTATGTTGAATAAAAGTGAAGAGAGTGGGCATCTTTGTCTCGTTCCTTATCTTAGAGGAAGAGCTTTCAGCTTTTCACCATTGAGTATGATGTTAGCTGCAGGTATATCATATATGGCCTTTATTATGTTGAAGGACATTCCCTCTATACACAATTTTTTGAGGGTTTTCATCATGAATGGATGTTGAATTCTATCAAATGCTTATTCAGCATATATTGAAAATCATCGTATTTTTTATCCTTTTTTTGTTAATGTGGTGTATGATATTGATTGATTTATGAATATTGCATCATCCTTGCATCCCTGGAATAAGTCCAACTTGGTCATGATGGATGACCCTTTTGACATATTTTTGCAATCAGTTTTCTAATATTTTGTTGAATTTTGTGTCTATGTTCATCAGAAATATTAGTCTAAATTTTTCTTTTTTTTTGTAGTGCCTTTGTCTAGTTTTGGTATTAGTGTGATGCTGGCCTCCTAGAATGAGTTTGGAAGTACTGCATCCTCTTTCACTATTTGGAATACTTTTAACAAGGCTGGGTATTAACTCTTCTTTAAAGGCTTGATAAAATTCAGTTGTGAAGCCATCTGGTTCTGGACTTTTGTTTGTTGGTAGTTTTTTACTACAAATTCAATTTCATTGCTGGTGATTGGTCTGTTCAGATTTTCTGTTTCTTCCTGGGTCAGTCTTGGAAGGTTGCACTTTTTTAGGAATTTTTCCATTTCTCCTAGTTTTCATAGAATTCTCCAGTAATTCTTTATATTTCTGTGGTGTCAGTTGCAACTTCTCCTTTTTCACTTCTGATTTTGTTTATTTGCATCCTCCCTTTTTAAAAATAATTTTGGCTAGGAGGTTGTCTATTTTTTATTTTCTCAAAATCCAACTCTTGGTTTCATTCATTTTTTTCTATTGTTTCCTTATTCTCTATTTTATTTATTTCTTTTCTGTTCCTTATTATGTTCCTCCTTCTATTGACTTTGGGTCTCATTTGTTGTTCTTTTTCTAGTTTCTTTAATTGTGAGTTTAGACTCTTTATTTGGGAATGTTCATGTTTCTTGAGGTAGGCATGTATTGCAATGTACTTCACTCTGAGACCTGCTTTTGCAATGTCCCACAAGTTTTGGACTGTTACACTTTTGTTTTCATTTGCTACCATCTATTGCTTAATTTCTGTTTTGATTTGTTCATTGATCCATTGATTATTTAAAAGCATGTTGTTTTACCTTTGTGTGTTTATGGGGTGTTTTTTGTTTTATTTGTGTATTTTATTTCTAGTTTCATTGCTCTGTACTTTGTTCCCTGAAAGAAAACAGCTCTGCTGGTTGATGTTCACTGTTTTGAAAGCTAGGTTTACATCTTGTCCGGTTTATATTAATACATGTGCAGTGTCCTTTTTGGTACAATGAAGTGATGGCAGCATTTGAGTTCCCCAAATGCACTGAAATATTGGGACATTATTTGTAGTTTATGAGCAGTAGCATATTGTGAGGAAAGGGATGAGAAGGTGGGAAGAAGGCTATAGAATCATTCCCTCTCTGTTTAAAAACAGCACCCTAAATTTCTTCAATAAATCATCCCTTCCGCACTCACAGTCAATATGATGGGAGTAGAGTTTACATTAGTCTTTGATCAAGGGACAGGAGTTGATCCAGGACGGGCCAATCTGTATATCCCATCCCCTTGGTGATAGCAATTTCTTCAGAGATAAGCACTTGAATCAAGTTAGACCAATGAGAATCAGCTCTGGGACATTTGATAAAATTAGCAAAAAGGAGTTCTTATTTATTCTCTGAGGTCACTAGCTGGATGAAATGGATAGTTGGAGAGATTGGCAGCCATCATGCCACCATTTTAGGAACAACCTCATTGAAAATGGAGCCAAACAGAAAAGCAGTGGAACTTAGAGACAAAAAAAAGTGAGATGGCATCATTTGAACCCCTGTATCAAACCATGCCTGAGCCAGACTTACCTCTTGACTTCTCAGTTACAGTATCAGTAATTTTTCCTCTCTCTCCTTCTCTTTCTTTTTCTATTTCTCTCCCTTCCTCCCTCTACTTTTCTCCTTCTCTCAGGTCTGGTTGGGATTCTTGTCACAGTGATGTGTCTTCTCAATTTCACCTCATGTCTGGCTCCAGCCTTCCTAAACTTACAGAAAGGCTGCATCTCTCTGTAGGCATTGCAGCTCTAGTCAAAAAAAAATTAAGCCTGAGAATTCAGAACAATTCAAAGACTAGCAGACAGCTCAGGCAGAATCTCTTTCTCCTGGGAGAATCTGTTCTCCAAATAATAAAAATATGCATGTCTACATTGTAAAATACAAACCCATTTTCCCAGGTTTATAAACCTCCAGCTAGATACCTAACTCTATCAAAGTGCTGGTGGCTTTTATGAGGCTATGCTGAAAAGGGAAAAAAGAGATGCCTCCCTATGTGATAAGCTCAAGAAGCCCTTTGGTCCCATTCATCATCTTGGAGGTAACACAAGGAACACATTGAAGTCGTCAGAGAAGTGAATGGAACAATGAGAGGTCCTTTTCAAATCAGTTCATTGTTCAAGCAGAAACAGGAAAACAATAAGCCATGTCTTCATTGTCTATCTTGCCTTTCAGATGGAGAATATAAACAAAATTAGATTTTTATTATCCTGCTTTCATTGAGGAGAGAAGCTATACATAGCTTCCTAGGAGTCAGTGTCCTGTTGAGCATTCCTATTGAAACAACTATAGCTGCTGGGTAATAGGCCTCATTGTGACTTATATAGATGTCTAGAATTATTACTTATTTTTATAGATTATTTTTTAAGTTCTAGGGTGGCACACTATTAAAAACTAAATTAAAGGATAAAGGTTTTACTTGGAAAATTGTTGAATTGGTGGTTCTCTTTTGGCTTGCTGTCAGACATTAATTTCTTTTGCTATTCAATATGTATTTATTGAGCATTTACTGCATACCATACACAGTTCTAGGTATTAGAGTACAACAAAGTCCAAAGCAGTACAGGGAGCTGTCCATATAGAATTCACTTTCTAGTTGAGACATGTCCAAAATAGGAATGACTACAATTAATCACAAATGAAAGTATAGGGTAACTTCAGAGACTATAAATGCTTTGATAAATTGAGTTTAAAGACAGAGTGACTGGTAGGAGTGGCATCTTTAGATAGGGATTTAGTGAGGCCACACTGAGGAAGTAAGAGGATGGGGCCAGGCCAAGCAATAGCAAGTAGTAACTTTCCATATTTAGCAAACAAAATTACAGGATGTCCAGTTAATGTGAATTTCAAATAAACAAATAATTTTTTCTGTATCTCTGGCAACAAAAGAGCTTTTTAAATCTAGCAACCCTAAAAGCACAAAGGCTCAGAAGTAGGAGTAGTATCAGTGTAATGGAGAATCAGTGTGGCTCCTATAGCTGGTGTGTGGGAATAGAAGGTGATGGGATGTGAGGTTCAAAATGGAAGTGATCAAGGTAGGAGACTGAGGCTTTAGTCTTAATGTGATGGAAAGCCACTGAAGGGTTTGATTTGATGAACAACCTAATGTGAATTGCAGTTTTAAGTGATGGCCTAAGAGGGCTGGCTGCAGGAGGCTAGAACATGGTGGATGGAAGCATGGAGGCAGGCAGCCAGGCAGGAGGCAATTTCAGTGGTCCAGTTGTGAGATGATGGACCCCAGGCAAATAACAGTGGAGGAGAAAAGAAATGATCTGTGTCTTTTCAGTTTAAAGATCTGGAAACTGAATCTGGCTGCTTTAGCACCAAGGGGAGTTTTGGGCGGAAGTAAACATGAATGCTGAAGAACAAACTGCAGAAGCTCAGGGACTAAAGAATCATAGGCATCAGGAACTAGCAAAGGCTATGCCATGAAACCAGCACAGGTGCCAGCCCCACACCTTGGCCCTTTAAAGCTGCATTCTCCACACTGCTACCTCCCTGTAAATATGATCACATTATCCCTACATCTCCATTTCATTCTTCTAAAATTCGAAGGTCCTGGCCAGATCATCTGAATGGCAAGTCCCAGTCATAGGCCTTACCTCAGCTGGTGGAGTCCAAAAGAGGGGCTCTGCCTCCTTGAGTTCTATAGTAGGAGGCTGAGGCCTCTGCTTCCCAGCTTGATCCAGACAAATAATTTACCCCAAGTAAAAATCATGTTCAAACTGGGTAGTACAAAAAATGACTAATATCCATTACATGGATATTTGCTACTCGGGATCAGGAAAGTGACCAAAACATCATAATTCTTGGATCTGTCTATACTTTATGAAAGAACAAAGATCAGAACAATTAGATGAATATTCTTAATAGAGCTAAGCATCAGCACTTACATTCAGGAGTGATACCTGTGTGACTAGAGGAGGGAGAAAATAAGACTTCCCAGTAGCCTGTATTAAAAAAGGATAGGGGATTTTGGTGGCTGGTAGGAATATCTGAGTCAACAGTGAGTTGTGGCTGACAAAACAGCACAAATCCCCACGGAAACAAAGCCAAAGGGATTAGGGACCTAGGCAGAAAACACACTTGAGACTGTCTGCCAGATTCAAGTAGACACACGAGTATTTTTCCAGAGTTTATTTTTATGGCTGAAATGAGTGATGATAATGTTCTGACCATTACTGAGCCCCTACTCTTTATCAGGAAGCTAAAAAATGAAGTCAAAACCTTGTAAAGAAGTTAACATTTTAGATTTTATAGTTGGACCTGGATTAGGCAAGTGATGTTAACCTAAATCTTAGGTTAAAGGAAGATGATGATAGACCCAAACTGAGATAGTTTTATAAAAGACTTAAGTGAGATTATACATGGAAATTAATGTCTAGTGCCTAGCATGTGGTAAGTGTTCAGAAAGTTAATTGCTTTCACAAAGAAAGTTTTGTGACTTCCAAGAGTAGCCAGTTGTGTCTCAGAATAGGACACACATAGGCCAACTAATCGATATTCAGTGAGCTGAAATATCTCCTTAGAATTGCATGTGGAGAGAGGAGGCCTGAAAACAAACACATACACAAAGGAAAGGGCCTGAATGACCCACTGTAATTAATTTCTCATCTTAGTAGAAGAGTGTATTTGCACTGATAGGATACTACTCAAAATCCCTGTTTCTGTGATTCTACCACAATTGATAGAAGCTCCACAAACACTCAAACTGGATTTAGCCACAATCAACATGGATGTTGTATAGTGGCATTGACCATGGTTCTGGATCACAGTCCATCTATTTCTACCAGTCATTCCTGACCTTTTCAGCCAGATACCTACAAATCTAGCACCAACTAATCATAAATAAAATTCACAACCTTCTCTTACATGTTCTACTGACACTCCATTTTACGAGAATGTTAGAGGACAAGGTGGAAAAATGGTAGTTAAAATTTTCTGCAAAAGGAATATTTTATACAGGGGAACTGCCCTATTACATCAAAACCAGAACATTGACAGCATAATTTATCATACTCATTTACTGTCAGGTGTATTGTTTATACATTCTGCTTGATACCTTATAAAATACTTCAAATAAATCCCTAACTTCATAAGAATTGGGTGCTTGTCTTAATTCATCTTACATTTCAGTTTTTCATAAAAATGAAAAATTAATCAGTACACCAATTGGAGAGGAAGATAGTAGACAAGCTTTTTGAGCTTGAGAGCAGCAGACATTCATGGGGAATATAAGAACAACATGAATTAAATTCTGGGCAGAACTCCGTAAAGTATATACATTTTCCTGAAAAAATTGGTTTGTAAAAAGCTGCAAGCAAGGGCTTACTTGACTTGACTGTATTTTCTGTGGACTATCATATAAACCATCTTTAATATCAAGCTTCTTTTAATCTCCTACATTCAGCCAAGACTTACACTTCTCTGCAGGGCACTCTGATGGAGCCAATAAATTGAATTTCCAGTGTTAGTAAGGAGCAACCAGAAATCAGATCTAGGAAATACTATATTGCTATTCAGCTCTAAATCAGAGATTCATCAGGAAGGAGCTTTTGTTTTGTCTGTTTTAATGTTTCTAATGAACAATAAGGCATTTTACCTGAGTTCAGTTTATTTATTCCTAAACTACACCTTTCCTCTACTATTTTGGCCACTGGCTTCTTAATGCTGGCCTTTTTGTCCTGAATACCATGATTTATTTATTTATTTATTCATTCATTCATTCAATATGTATTTGTGGATAAGATATGGACTATGGTGTAGGCTGGGTAGGTACAGAATAAACCCATCCTCTAGCAGTACTTTAAAAAAATGAATTTTTTAAAACTGAAAGCTATAGTCATGATTACATCCCCTTTGACCTTAATATTCTCATTGAGTAGCTCCCTGGACTGAGAGTTTGAAGCCATGTTTCTGTGTCAGCTCTGACACTATTTTCCCCTAGGATTTATATATAAATTAGTGATTTCAACATCTTCCTCTCTAAAATAAGTGGATGGGATGATATGTTCTCTAAATTCTCTTACACTCTAACATGTCAAATCAGTTTGTGTTTCTGGTGCAAATCTATTATCTTATAGGACTTGTCCAAGCCCTCCCAGCTAGGGAGTAGAAAGGGGAAATTGAAATCTAAGCCTCCTAATATTCTCTACCAAACTAGAAGCAACATTCTGGTAAGGAACTGATTAAATAAAGCCTACAGATACAAGTTTTTAGTAAGGAAGATGTTCTGTTTGCTTATGTTTCTTTGTTTATTTAGTTGGATTGACAGTATGTAAGCATTAGGAGTTCATAAAACATGGATTCATGACTTCTCTTCAAAATGAAAGGATATAGCAGTACCAAGTTACATTCCTATGTATCAGTAATTGACTGGAAATAATTAACAGCTATACCCCCTCAAGTGATCTGTTCAATCAAGTTTTGTACAGTCCTCACTACTCCATATTCTCTCATATGGAGCTTTATCTCCTCTGTTATGTTGCTTGCCTTGTCTTTAAGACAGGGGGTTTGCAAACCCTGTACTAAACCATAAATGGGTATGTGAGTTTTTGTGTGTGCATGAGTGTGGGAGTGAAGAGAAAGGAAATGCATTTTCATATAGGATATTTAAAACTATATCTAGGTCAAGAAAAGAATTAGGCAAAAATCACTAATAGGTTTATCCTCAAAAGCAATTAAAATTTTAGACTTAGTATCTACTTGCATCATTGAATCAGCAAAACAGAAATAGAAATGCCATTCAAAACTTAGTTATCATTTAAATTACTCAGCAACATTAGCTTTGTAGCTACTTCTCCTTTGTTTTATTCAATACAGCAACTGTAATATGTATAGATACTTTCAGATAAAACCCATGCTACAAGGGTAGAAAGCTTGATTATGAGAAATGATAGACTTCTCATTGTTTGAGATTGTTTTCTTTAATGCCCACCATTGTAAAAAGAATCTCACAGATAGAGACTATAACTTTCAGTCTCCTTAAATACTTTGAACTCAAATTATCTTGCTACTGGCTCAGGGTGGTTAATTAAAGTAGGAAATAAGGAAAATGTTCTCATCTCATTTTAGTTCTATATTATATTTCTTTTCTTTTTTTTAAGTGCAAGCCTTGTTCTTGATAGTTTTATTTAGTATTTCATTCGTGGTTGATTTCAGCATGATTTAGTATTTATTATTTCAGTCTATTTTTCTTTTTCTCACTGGAAGATAAAGCAGTTAAGTGTTTATATTAAAGATAGAGACTGTGTTAAAAAGAAGAAACCACTTTTTTCTCATTTGCATTTACTCCCCTCTGGACATTTTTCTTCATTGTTCAAATTTAAAAGTATTCATTAATTGCATTCTCTTCTTTCTTTCTTTGGCCTCTTCCAGGAAAAAATACTCACCTCGTCACCACCCCCACTCTCAATGCCCCAGCAATGTTTAGTCTTTCGCCCTAGAGTTGACTAAAGAAATAAAAAAAGATTAAAATATTATCAGTTAACATACTTTTTTGTTGTTATAACAATCTGTTTGAAGCAAAAAAAAAACATAGAAGAGGCATAAATTGAGCATGGTTCCTTTCTACAGAAGAAAATTTTCCCTTTAGGGCAAAAATGCCTCTCCATCCATGTAAAGATCAGTTATTTGAATTCAGTGCAACCTTTCTCAAGATTATGATGTCTACTCCAAAGCTGAGAATTTCTACAAATGTTATGCAAGTTCTTAAAATATCCCTTGTCTCCCCTCTGACAGCTTGTTGTTCTGCATCATTTACTGCTTTCAGACAATGTTTTTTAAAGAGATGGCAGTTTTTCTGAGGAAAAGTGACAGTATATATAAGACTTTTCCCCCTTATCCATAGATCAGAAGGTGTAATTTTTGAGACCGAGTTTCTTTCCTCTAGCATCTGAAAAATGAGTTGCCTACAGTATGCAATTATGTGGCTCAACACAAATAATTTAACAGATATAGCAGTTACAAGCTGACTGGAGAAAAGACATTGGTGACATTTTATGAAAAGGTGCATGATGCATAATTCAAGCAATGTAGAGACACTGGAAAGATTTTTACAAAATATGACTTGTTTTTCAATTTGTGTTGAACAATCAATCCTTCCTTTCCTATATATCAATTTGTTTGTTCTTCCATTTATAATCATAAAGAAGATTTTTTTTTTCTGTAGCAGACCATAATCCACTGGCAATGGAAGAGAAAATATCTTCTCAGGCTTTTGGGAAGTATTGACTTCTGTTCATTCTAGTGTTTAAACTCAAGGGATACTTCTTTTCAAAGTAGAAATGAAAAAGAAAAGGAAGCACATTATGAAAACAACAACCAAGAAATTCATCAAGATAATCAATATAAATGCAATGTATAATAAAAATAAACAAACAAAATCAATGTGATTTCCAGCATGCTAAAACCTACAGTTTTATTTGATGCAAAGGACCTATGTTCAGGCCTAATTTTTACATGATAATATTCCTAATTATGTAATGGCATTAAATTTTTTCACTGTATTATTCAACAAGTTAGATTATATAAGTGGATATTTGTTAAAGTCATGTTTTCAAATAAAATTCTGACTATCCCTATTAATTCTATTTCAAAAACATCAGATATTTATGATTTTTTTTAAGTAGCTGTACTGATGTTTATGGCAAGATCAGTATGACTCTGAAATACATTCTCTTAACCACTTTTGTGACTCTCAAGCTGTTTTGTCAAGTTCCTCTTAAAATAATTAATTTCAGCTTTATTAAGGCATAATTTACATAAGAAGTAAGATATTTAAAATGTACATCATAATGATTTGTTAAGCATACATATTATGGAAGGATTCCCCCATGTAGCTAATTAATGAATCCATCACCTTACATATTTATCTGTGTGTGTATATGTGTATGTGTGTGTGAGAGAGAACATTTCTATTCTATTCTTTGAATAATTTCAGTTACACAATAGTGCTTTCAACTAGGGGCATCACATTTTACAATAGATCCCCAACCTTATGCTTCTTATAGCTGAAAGTTTGTACCCTTTTACCAACCTTTCCTTACCTCCCCTGCCCTCCAGCCCCTAGCAACTATTTTTCTACTCTGTGTTTCTGTAATTTTATTTTGTTTTTCCTTCTACACGTTACACATAAAGTGATACCATGCAGTACTTGTCTTTCTCTGTTAGGCTTATTTTACTTAACATAATGCCCTCAAGGTTCATCATGTTGTTGAAAGTGATGGAATTTCCTTCTTTCTCATGGCTGAATAATATTCCTCTGCGTGTGTGTGTGTGTATGTGCGTAGTATATATATATAACACCACATGCTCTTTATCCATTCATTGGCATATGTTTATGATTTTAGCAAGTAAATGTTGTATTTATATTTTTTGTCCAGATATGAATATTTGGAAACAATCTTTGGAATTTGATTGATGAAGGCAGTCAACCCATATAAAGGAGCACATACTCTATTCTCCCTGTCTGTGTGAATCAGATGCACTGACTAATAGGCAAGCCTCCAGCTACTTTAGTAACAACTTTTTTGATCCCTGTGAGCTGTGCTATATCCATCTCTTTCCTTCTTTCCTTTCTTCCTTTAACCAGTATTTATTGAGTACCTACTATGGGTCAGGTTGTGACCGACAAAATCCTTACATCTATGGCACTTTCAGTCCAATATATAGAAAGAAATAATATAAATATATTTATGATGCCATTTAAAGAGTGCAATTTTTTAAATTGGAATTTCAGTGATAATAAATGGTAAGGGTTGCTAGCTAGTCAAATAATGGAAGACTTCATCTTGCCCATGAAAAAAAGCAAAAGGAAAATAGGAATTGATATGAGGAAATAACAAAAGATGAAGGAAAAAAACCTTTTCTTAATTATATAAAACTATCAAAATGGAGAATATTTATATGGTAAATAGTATAGAAAAGTGCCTGATAGCATCTTTTTTCATGGATATCCACCAAGGCAAAACTGTAAGTGATATATGTTCAGCTATTCATCTAACAAACATTATTGAGAGACTATTTTGCATCAAGCACTGTACAAGGCCCTGGAAATAGAGCAGTGAACTAAACCAAACCCTTTGCTTTAATACAAGGCTACCTCACGCAGGTGCTCAGGGTGTGCACTGCACAATTATCAGGGGCACATTCACATAGACAATCATGTGCAGCCCCTGCAGTGTGCACCACAGCAGTTGTGCTCTAATTGTAGCATACATTTTAGTGAAGGAAGATAAAGCATTAACAAACAAATAAGTGTATCATATGAAAGTGCTTTGGGAAAAAAAATAAAGCAAGATAAGAGGGAGGAAAATATTTAGGAAAGCTATTGATGGTCAGAGCAAGCATGCCTGGTAAGGTGGTATTTGGGAAGGAGCCATGAGGATATCTGGGAGCTGGGCAAGCTCTCTAGGCAGAAGGGGCAAATGTTCTGGGGAAGAGAATGTGTTTAGGGAATGTCCAGGAGTGAAGCATGGCTCATTCAGAGTGATGGAGGAGAAACAAGGTAGGATGCAAAGATGGAGGGAAAGGGGGCAGGTAGCTGGGTTCTCAGGCTTTGAGGCCAATGTCATGACTGGTCTTTAAGAAAAATGGAACGCCATTAGCAGACTTGAACAGAGTAGTGATTTGATCTGACTCATGTTCTATCACAGTCATTCTGTTTTAACATAGACTGTAGAGGAGCAAAGGGCAGAAACTAGGAGACCATTGTAACAGTCCCACGAGAGATGATTGTGGCTTGGGCCAAGTGGTAACAGGAGACAGTAAGTGGTTGGATTCTCATATATTTTGAAGGTACAATAGGATTTGCTAATGGATTAGAGATGGAACATATGCAAAAGGGAGGAATCAAGGATGACTCCAAGGTTTTTGTCCTGAGTAACTGAAAGAACGGAATACTGTTTGCTGAGATGAGGAGGAGCAGTGCGAGAGGAAATCCTGAGTTTGATTTAGATGTGTTAGGTTTGAGATACCTATTAGAAATCCAAGTGGAAATGTCAAGAAAGTAGGTGGCTATGTGACTGTGGAATTTAGGGGAGATATTGGGACTGGAGACAGAATCTGGGAGTTATTGATGGGCAGTTAATATAAAGCCTTGAGACAAGACAAAACCTCCTAGAGTAATTGTTGCCAACCCTGCCTGTACAGCTATGATCACCAGGGGAGCTCTCAGAAAATCCTGAGGACTGAGCCCTACCCACACTAATTAAATCAAAGTATCTGGCGGTGACACCAATACATCAATATTTTTAAAAAGCTTTCCCAATGATTTTTAAAAGCAGCTAGGATTGAGGACCATTGACCTAAAGAGTAAATGAGAGATGAAGGGGTGTCTAGGAAGTAAGCCCTCAAAGACTCTGGGATTCATAAATCAGGAAGATGACGAGAAGCCAGTGAAGGAAACAGTGACTGAGCTAAGTGGGATGTAGAGCTGTGGTCAGAAAACTTTATTTGTAATGGGGCAGACAGGAAACATTTTAGCTTTAGGGGCCATGTAGGCTGGCACCCCTACTGAACTGTGCTGTAGTTGCCTGAAAGCAACTTTAGTATCTCGAAGAATGAATGTGCCTGTGTTTCAATGAAACCTTATTTACAAAAGCAGCTGATGGGCCACATCTGGTGTGTGGACTGAAGTATGCCATCCTCTGATGTAGATCATCACAGGGCTGGTCTTGGTGGTCACCTAGTCAGGTTACGATGCTGGGCTCTTGAGGTGGGAATTAACAGGAGTCCGTGAGTAGCATGGGTTCCCTCTTCAGTGACATTTGTGAAGATATCAAAGCCATTGGAGGGGCAGTCACTGGAACATGTGGGCATCTCTTACTCAAATATTTCAAAACAATTTTTTGTTGAATCTGTTGTGCCTAATATAATGCTTGTAGGTCTGGATTCAACAATAGTATGGATTTTTATAATTTCAAAAAAGCTTTTTTCAAATAAAATACAATAAAATGAGAAAATATGCAATCTAAAAGAAATCCATTTCACACATTGATTAATGTTTCCCTTTAATGGTGAATATATTGCTGTTTCAACATGGGGTTAAAGTGTATTACTCTGTCAGGAGCTCCTGTTTGGGTTTTCCCTGGCAAAGTTTTATTATTCTTCTGACTACACTTGTTAAAATGAGGCAGTGTATTTCCTCTTATGGGTTGTCCCAGATACAGGGGTAAAAGTTCTTTATTGCTATTGAAACCAGAAGCCTCTGGAAAATTGTGAGACACCCATTAAAATTCAACTTCCTGCACAATGAAAAAAAATCACAGAGACAGCAATTCTTTGGCGACCCATACTGCTGCTTTCACTGAGTGAGCGGCAAAATCATAATGATAATCACAGTGACTTACAGTTTATAGGACCTCTAACTCAAACAGTGCAAAGAGTAGCCCTTCTCCATCCAGGTCCCCCTTTCTTACAACGAAACATCTCTGGATTTAGCATAATAAACAGCATAGGAATACTCTGAAAAGTGCAGAAAGGAGGGCAGACTCCCTAAGAACCTTGGGAATTGTGGAATGACACATCAATGAGGTTTTTTTCCCCCTAAGGAGGTGCAGCATTCCCAGAGGTACTGCAGTTCCAGGTCAGTGGATAGAGTGGCTGGATCCTATTCCATCTCCCTGCTCCAAAAATCCATTTAATATATTGTCCTTGGATAGAGGACATATCAGATATTAAACTGATAAGAACAGATACTACTCTTGATTTTAACCAAAAGGCTGAGAAACAATCCTTGAGCTTCTTTATTGCCTCCCCTATATCCAGACCAGGATGCCACCAACCAATACACACAAAAAGCTCCAAGAAAAGTGTGTTCTCTCTAACCAGAGGACCAGGAAAAGAGTAGACTAACAATAGAAAAAAATTTTGGCAGTGTCTACCCTACACCAACCAAACACCCACAGAACAAATGTGCCCTCCCCAATCCCAACCCCTACCCAAGTTTAGCAAGGTCAAACAGGGAGCTGGTCTTCCATCCATGCAATCAGGCAGTACTCTGATTCCCCCACAAAAGTCGTGCCAGTGGGGCCAAGCAGGAAGCTGATTGTCCAGCCCTTGACTGGCCTGGCAGAAGCAGGCACCTTTCAAATTCCCCTGTCAGGTGGTGTGGTCACCCCATGCAGGGAGCTTGGTTCTGATTATGATCATCATGGACTCATTCTACCTGTTTTTGAGTTTCATGTAATAGAACTATACACTGTGTATTCTTTCGTGTCTGTCTTCTTTTCTGCAGCAAAACAGTTTTGAGACTTATTCAAGTAGTTGTATATATCAGTAGTTAGCTCTTTTTAATTAGTGAGTAGTATTCTATTGTATGGACATACACAATTTATTCACTCTCCTATGCATGGACATTTGCATTGTTTCCAATTTGGGACTATTATTAAAAGCTACTATAGACATTTCTACATATGTGTATGGGCATAACTGATTTTGATTTGATCATATCAACAACATTCCAGGTAAATATATCATTCTCTTAGGTGTATTCATCTACTTGAGCCATCTCTTCTAACTAAATTAACTAGGTAATTGTTAAATTTTATTACTGCATGCTATTTAAAATCAACTTCAATTGGGAGAAAAAGAATGTTAGAATTGGGTGGTATAAATGCAGTGTGATTAAAAGACATTTCAATTCAGACTGGTTGTATAAAATAGAGGTTTATACTTCATTTATTTAGTCCACTTATTGAATCTAATTAAGTAGCAAT
The DNA here is from genome assembly GCA_032199065.1 of Smutsia gigantea. Taxonomy (NCBI): domain Eukaryota; kingdom Metazoa; phylum Chordata; class Mammalia; order Pholidota; family Manidae; genus Smutsia; species Smutsia gigantea. Next base: position 102,514 of record JAVSCE010018611.1, on the reverse strand, counting down.
ACTTTAGGTGACTGAAGTGCCAGCCTTGTTGCTCATGCACTCACAGCCAAGTTACTTGGTAGTATAAAAGTTAAGCTATCTAATATGAGGGAGTTTGGAAATTGGGGGGACATCCCACTGAATTCTCAGTCTTTGAATATTATTTTTGTACAAATTTTTCTGAAGTTGGAAGTAATGAAATTTCATGCCGAGCAAGGAAATTGATAAACTTTAAAGAAGCAAATCAAAGGGAATGATAAGAATTGAAATGGCCTCCATTCTGGGGAAAGTACAAGGTGGTGTTCTGTGATGGGTAGAATGTCAATTCACCCAGATTTATGGGCAATTCCTAAGGTATTCTGTTCTCTCCTCTATGAAAAAAAGAGAAAGAGAGTGATAGGCAAGTTATTTTCAAAACAGACCCAATGACATAGAGAATCCATTTCTCCTAATACCTTAGAAACCTACTATACCTTGCCATAATTTAACCAGTGACACCCATTGCAGTTAGATAAGAAACTGGAAAGGCAAGACATTTCAAGTTAAAAATGCAAGTTAATACTTAGAAAAATGTATCTGAAGTAGGAATTGAAATGCCTGGAAGCTATGATCCAAGGGCAGTGGGGGGAAGGCTCTTTAAGTAAAAATGTTAAGGAAATGATTTCCATTAACAGTACCCTTCCAACTTCTATCTTCATCCGTAATTTTTAGTTTTAGCCCTGCACCTCATCTCTTTCCTAAGGACCTGTTAAGCTTCCAGTATAGCTAATGTACTAGATTCAGCATTTACCTGGCATTTCTATGAAAGACTTGGTAAACATTCCCATCTTTGGTGGTAATGAACATCCTGCAGAAGAGACAAAGGGCCTTCTTTCAGATGCTGCTAAGTGCTTGTCATTTTTATTAAGCAAGGCATGGTTCAGCTGTAAGAGAGGCATGGTTTCTTACAGAAAGGAGCCTACACAGAGTGGGCAGCATTTCTTAAGCCTTTATGCTCATTAGGCAGATTCTCAAGGGAATACTAAAGGAGGAACATGAATTATCTTGTTTCTGAGAAACTCTGGATTCAAGTCCTCAGTTGCCTTATCCTGACCTCCACAATATTCTTTTCTATTGATATTATGAATCTCTGTTTGGTAAATTCACTTGAAGTACAATAAAGCCTTGATCAACTAAATTAAAAATAGAGTTTGCTTTCATCTCATGAATTCTGCAAATTGCCTTTTGCCCATTAGCTAGTAATGGTTTCCCTTCAATTTATATGGCTTTGTAGTTTTCAGGATTTATCTGGTCCCTCTCTGCACTCTACTTCTGTGTTCTGCTTTTAGAATATCACCTTTACATTGTTTTTTACTTATTTGTTTGGTAGCAAAGAAAATTTCCCAGTTGTTATGCATAGTATCAGACAGGAATATGAATGCCATTTCTTTTTGTGTAAGACCAGTAAGTACACCCTGCCACAACATCTTAGAACCATGACAGTTGTTTAAAATCATATAATCAGTCATTTTTAGTTCAGAAATAGAGAACTAACATGGTAGTGAGTTCCTTGGACTCCCCTTTTAGTCACAGATTCTATAACTGATTCTCCCTTTGACATCTCATGTATCTATGATGTTTCTAGTTACTAAAGGTAGGACATCGCTTAAACCTCTTTTCTAAGCCCAAAGTAGTTTAAAGGTCACTAGTCTGACCTCCATCTACAAGTGCCAAAGCCACTTGCTGTTATTCCAGCCTGGAGGAATCTCCTATTTCCTTCTTATTAGAAATATCTAACAGTGGAAAACAGCCATCATGAGGTAGAATGAACCAGATTCTGACTGCTAGATTGTGATCCACCATTGCTGAAACATCATTTAAGGGAAATAATCAATTAAGGGATGAAGGAAATCAGTGCACAACTGATGCTCCACCATAAAACTGTCTTGGACGGGGAGCAGTTTCTTGGAACAGGGCAGCAAGACTGTTTGCCTTACAAGAAGATACAGGAGTCTTTGTAGCTCAGTAAGTAGCCATTTCCATGAAGTACCATTCTACAGCAAATCCTGTTATAATGAGATTATACTGTGTAATATCTTAGAAAAATGTTAAAAAGTCATCCTAGCAATTAAAACAGCAAACATTCTAAACAGGAGGGCACCAACCATTGGAATGACTGTTTGAGGCATTCACAATAACAACCTCTGGTAGCTTAAGCTCTGGTTTATACTGGATAACATAAAAATTGCCTCCTGCCTGGTCTTAGGATAAATTTGGATTGCAGGTAATAAGTGACAAGGTGGATTTTTCTTTCCAATCAAATCACTTGTCACCCTTCAGTCCACTTTAAATTTCTTGTGCTATCTTTAGCATACAAGATATATATCTGTTTATAAACCAAATTATGGGAATTGTTTAAGGCCTAGAAAGGAATTTTCTTTCCTGATAATTTTTATACCCCCTTAATTTCAAAGTCATACACTTGTGGTTTATTTCAATTCAAATTAACTCCACAACTTAGCAAACATTTGTCGAATGCCTATTCTGTTCAGACAGAAATTGCGTATGCTAAAATTACCTTTGAAATGCTCTAATTCATTCAACTTATACTGTACTGTGTGTGCAACTTTTGTGTTTATGGATCTCTATCAGTTTATCTATGTTCTCTCAATTCAGTATTACTCTATGACTAATAATTAATACACGAATTTCTTTCCTCGGGGATATTGATGTAGAATCACCACCTATCTGCCTTGCTACTTGACCCATACATTCTACCTGCTGGTCACTACTTGGAGCATCATGGAGTCATCCATACATTTTTTCCTTAAGTTTTGCCAAAATGCATTAACTGTGGCAGGCTTACTTAAATCCACTGGTTATTTAAAATGAAGAGTGTAATGGTGACATCACAAACTGGCATGGTTGAGATCCCGCAAGTTGGATTTGCCTGTGTTATGACTCCACTGTGCTGTGTCAGGTGCCATGGAGACACAAAGATGAGACTTGTGCAATTTCTGAATTCAAGGAAATCCCAGCTTTATGTGGGAGGAAGATGGTACAAAATAATTAAAGCACAAGGAAGAAGGTAGTGAATGTCTTTAAACAGAGCAGAGGGAAAGGTTAAATCTGAGGACTATACAAAGGGCTGAAGGGAGGAGGTAACATTTTTCAGGGCCTGAAAAGACAGGTAGGATTTCAAGGGCAATAGGCAGAGGGAAAGATGAGTCCATACAGCAAACATAAGCAAACCCTCAGGGCCAGAAAACGTTGAAGTGTTCAGGGTACATGAAGATGCTGGCAGTTGCTATTGTGGGGTGGAGAGGTGGGGTGTGTGGTAAATGGCAAGAGTTAAGACCAATAGAATAAAGCAAATCTGGACATGGAGCCCAGCTCTGCTCCTTTATGTGACACTGGATGTTTTGTTCCATCTTGCTAAGACTCCATTGCCTCATTTTTTGAATAGGGAAAATAACAGTCTCATAGGATGGTTGTGAGGATTAAATGAGCTGAGATGTTCATTGAATGCTAATACTCATCTTCCAAACCTCATTTTCTTCTGAAATTACTTTACATCCATAGAAAGCAAAAGAAGAATTTGAATACTGATTTTTTTCATGTATAATATCAGTTAATATCTATCAAGCATTCAATATATGCCAGACACTTGGTTCAGTAACCTCACATGTCCACTCCATGAGTTGGTTCTATTATGATACTCATTTTTCAGATGAGGAAACTGTAGCCTATAGAAGTGAAGTAAATGTCTCAAGACTATTAAGTGGTATTTTCAAGCCAGGCAATCTGGCCCTATGGTCCATGTTCTCAAACACCACATTAAAGTAGGCCCTGTTAAAGTTTATCCATTTATTCAACATAAATTTATTGAATACATGTGTCAGTATGTGTCAGGTACTGTCACTAAACCAAAGAGATGAATATCTCTGGCTTCATGAAACTCTGATCTGTACAGGAAGAAGGCCAGTAAACAGATAAGTAAGTTGTGTAATATTTTGGAAGGTAGTAAGTGCTATGGAGAAATAAAAAAGCAGGATCAGACAGTAGGGAGCAAAGGAGGGGGTATGGTGTTTAATTATGGTGGTCTTAGGGCAAGGTGGAGAGCAAAGGTGACTTGAGGAAAGATTTGAAGGAAGTGAAGGAGGGCCCTTGAAGGTATCTAGGAGCTTCAAATGAAAGGTCCTGAAGTGGGGGCAGGCTGGGCATGTTAGAGAAACAGCAAAGAGGTCAATGTGGCTGGGGTGCATGAATGAAGAGGAGAGCAGCCACCAAGCCTTGGAGGGATTTGTGGGCCTGTAGGGACTTGGGCTTTTCTAAGAAAGAGCTGGGAGCCAGCTGGCAGGTGGAGGAGGCTGAGCAGAAGAATGGCGTGATCTCATAACAGTATTAATCTGCCCATGATTTTGAGGTGGGGTGCGGGAGGGGGCCCAGTGTTCAGGCTGCAGCAGCCAGACAGGTGAAGTGAAGATGGTATAGATGGCAATAGCAGTGGCAGGAGTGACACGTGGTCAAATCCTGGATGTATCATGAAGGTGGAGCCAACATGGTTTGCTGATGTATTAAATGTGGGGTTTGAGAGGGTATGAGAAAAAAGTGGAGTCTATAACCAAATTGCTCTACTTCAAACATCATGTTTTCTCCCCCAATAACCAGATTATGGAACCAAGGAAGGGAAACAGTCTCCTAGGTCTCTCACATTTGGGTCATTACCTGGGGACCGTGAAAATAGGGCTCAGAGGAACACAAGTGTGACAGTGTGGAGTGCCAGTCATGACAGTAAAGGAGGGAATTGTTGCTGTTATATTGGCCCAGTAGAACAATAGGCTCTTTTTTCAGGCTCCCTAGCACACACAGAGCTGTTCAGTCTGAAAGAGATGTGGGAGTCACTGATAGAATGTGGAATACCTATCTTGGGAGTTTTGCTACCAGTTTTGTTTTAATTACTCTACATTTTTTTTAAGCTGTAGAAAATATAAAGGCTTACCTACTCAGCCCAGTTTTCCTTCTCTGTCTGGGAAAAAAGCCACTTCCTTTCTACTAATCTCTCCCCCTGCTAATTGCATGCATTTTTCCCTTGAGGAGAATACTGGGTTTCTGCATACATGAGCACGTGACCATATATCCAAGCAGATCTTTAGTACCCACCACCAATCAGATGTGCAGTGATGCCACTTTTGGACCAGACACTCTCACATACATCATCAAATGACAGCATGTATATACACACTGGCTCTCCCAATTACCTGTTGTGTGATTTAGACCTTATTACTTAACCTAGAAAAGCTCCCTTCCTTATCTGTATATTGGAGACATTGATAACACCAACCTCTTAAGATTTTTATGAAGAGTGAAATAAAGCATGTAAATCCCTAACTCAGAGCCTCACACAAAGAGCATCCTCAGTAAGTATCATTTGCTATTTACTACAATTATAGTTATGTTTGTGATTAACCTTCTTAATCGGCCTGATTAAGTGGAATACAGTAGATGCCCATTAAATGTTAATCCATTCTCTTTCTCTCTCAATACAGGTGGGTTCAGAATTTTCCAAAACTGAAGAAGATTATAATGATACATGGAGGGAAGTGCACAGCAGCATCAGATAGAATGAGAAATTTCCAGAGATGCCTGGGCTGAGTGAATGCAGCGATAATGATGAGAAGTGAATGAATAGAGAGATTTCCAGGACAAAATGAGCAACACCTGGTGAGTGATTAGAAATGAAAAATCTCTATTCTTTCTGCCAAATTGCAAAGCTTTTCTGCACATTGCACCAGTTATATATTGTCATAATAATACTGCATAGTTAGCAACCATAAAATCTCAATGTCATATAGTAAAAATTAATTTTTGCTTGAGATTGTACTGGTTAACCTGGTAGCACTAATGATCTGGGCCAGGCTCAGTAGACCTCAGCTAGGCTTACTCATATGTCTCCATGCAGGGTCTCTGGGTCTTTGCTGGCACATGATGACTGGATGTTGACTGGGGCTGACAGTGCCATCTCATCATCTATCTGACTCCCTGGTGTGTATTCACAGGTGCACCAGAGTTCCAAGAGGAAAACAGAAGCACATGTGCCTCTTCAGGCCTAGACTTGGAGCTGGCACACAATCCCTTCTACCACATTCTATTTGTCAGAACCAGTTATTGACAGATATTGGCCATGCAATAGCCAGGGATATGGGGAGGGGGGTATGAAGAATTGAAGGCATTTTTGCAATCAGTTTATCACACACATCAGCTTAATTCAAGTCAAATGCCTGTGCAGAGGAGAGGGTGTCAGCCCATAATCCCAACCTTCTCTTAGACTCAGTTGAGCCTATTTGTTACAAATATATGACAGATTGAGGGTCAAGTCAAATCATAAGAGTTATTTGTATCCTTTCTAATGACTGAAAATTTGAGTTTCAGTTACTGTATGCAAGCTCCCTAACCTTCCCCATCATTTCAGAAAATCCCACTTTTCAGAGGCAATCTTGAGAAGTTGTATGCAGATCACATTATTATAAACTGGTCCTATTTCCTCAAAGACCTGTTGTTTTTTTGTTCTCATCAGTTGTGATTGATCTTGGCAGGGTCTGTAAATCTCCACTGTCCTCTAACCCTTAGCTCCAAAATTTCTCTGATCCCAGCTTCCCTGACAAGCTGACTTATAATGATTTGTAAGTAAACACTCCCATTTCTTGGAGGTGTTTACTTGTAAAACAACTCTGATAAATCCTTGCTTAAATTGTCTGCTTTGGCAAGTAGGATTTAAAAAAAAAATGGAGGCATCCCTAGACATATTCATTGGCAGATTTGGAAATCAGAATAACAGCTTAAACAGTGTTTCCACCGAGGTTTCACCTAGAATCAAAAATGTCATCCTTAAACCAACAAACTACTGCTCAGTGGAGCATGTAGAAACCACCCTCCAAGTAGACCTAACTAGGCAGTTTCCTTAGAAGCTACAATTTTAGGACTATGGAAAATGCATGCATCCATCTACTCAATGATAGCTGAAATTGACAGCACACAAAGGCTCTTACTACATAATTAAAATTAAGGCTTAAATTGCATATATCCCTGTTGGCTCTAACAGGGAATTGTATTCATATTCATGACATAATGTGATTAGGTAGGAAAAAGGTGATAGATAAACTGATGTTCCTTTATTTATGTATTCATTAAATATGTTGAGTGTCTATTGTCTGATCAATTCCTTTCTTTTTCTACCTTTTTTTCTTTTTAAACATTTTCCTTTCTTTCTTGCTGCATTTCTTTTTTTTCCTTTCATTTTTTTTCTTTTCAATCCGAAGTGACAATGATGTTAGACCCAAACCTCAATGCAGAATTCTCATCATTTAGAAAGGGCCAGGTGAAGGTGGCATCCTGTGAGCTAGTTAGATCTAATGTACTAATCATGTCTTTTTGTTCTGATGCTTTAATGTCTTGGGGCACTACAGGCACTGAAAAGGACTGTCCTTCCCAGAGTGAGCTAATTCCTTGAGAAAACAAACAACTCCCCCAGGAATGTGCCTTTCATATGCAAACCAATCAATTCAGAGCCCATGCTTCCTAACCACCTCCTCTAGCTCTTACATTCTAGGCCAATTTCCACTTGCCCTTATTACCCCAGGACCGGTTTCCAGAGGACTAGCATCAGCCTCTGTGCTGCACAGTCCACTAAAATTACTCAGATTAGCTCATCCTAAACCTCTTTACTCTGTCTCATAAGTGCCTTCCTACAGAAGCCATAACAAGGGCTCTGGCCACATTTCCCCCTTGCTCCCTCTGCCTCCTGACTGACCCTGGTGCTTCCCTGTGCAACCCTTCTTGGAGTGCTTCCTTTTTCTAGTTATCTATGAGTATAAATGATTATTTCTTTGTTACCATTTGTTTCCATATCTGGATGTGTTACCATATCTGATTGAAACAAATCCCAGATGTGTTCTAAAACACCTAAATATTTGGAAGCAAACTAGGTAAGGAATGTTAGTTTGTTCATTTTTCAGATCTCCTTCCCGGGCCCACAGATAATTTCTGACTATGATATGAAAAAAGTAAATCCAAAATATGCCTACCAGTGACAAAGGAAATAGCTAAAGCAACAGATGCATTAAGAGATCCTTGGTGCCCAGTCCCTGGGTTGCCTAAGCTTCCTGCTCCATGAGCAGAAGAGAGAGTCTGAACCTCTGCACCAGGCATAAAGTAACAAAGTACTGACAGTTCACATTCTTTCTTTAGTAAAAGGTTTGGAGATAGAAAGTTGAACAAGACATGTCCTCCCCCTGAAGAGAATGACCTACTGGTGAGGTGAGGGACAGTACATGAACTAACCACTGTAAGCATATGCAAGCTCCATGCACCTCTCAGGGAAGCTTCCAGTGCAGGCAGAATTTGCACTGGGTCTTGAAGGATGCACAGAAGCTCTGAATAAGGTCAGGCTGGGGATCTTATATAGAGGAACATTATTTCTTTGCAAGAATAAAAAGTGTGAGAAGATATGTAGAGTTGGGTTTTAGAAACTTGATAGTTTCTGTGGCTTTACGATTTTCCTTAGTTTGTGCTTTTACCATCAGCCATTCTACCTAGTCAGCAAATTTCAAGAGTAGAGCAGAACTGCAGAGTTTCAGTCCGTTAGTCCCAGGAGATAAATCATCCCTTGGGATTGCAAGTTTGCAGGCATGGGGGCAGACACCCCCCACCTTCCCACTTTAGAGCTCAGACCTTCTCTCACTGGTCTTGTGGGTAGGCAACAGGGAGAAAGCAAAGTAGTTTGCATGTGTCTGGTCCCTAAGAGTCACTTGAAATAATACCAATGAGAAAATAATGAGCTGGTGAGTTGAATTTTTAGCAGCAAATTTATACCCAACCATTACTGCACTTTATTCCTCAGCAAACTGTTATGTACCCAACCCAAGGCACTAGAAAATGAGGGTGGAAGCCAGGGGGTAGCATTCTCAAGATACCAGCTATTAAGCATGACAATTGCATTGTTACAGTGGCCCAGATCTCTGACACTCACGGTTGTTCACTCATTTGCAAACACCAAAAGTTTGGAAATATAGCCCTCTTAAAAAAGTTAAGGTACATCCATTACTTGCAAATTACTGTACTCTGTCCACACCCAAACTGTGCTCATTTCCAAAGGAAATGACTCTTGAGAATCTAAAGAGCCTGAATTATTCTTAAATCACTCTGCAAGGCAAGCACAAAATTAATCAGGGCTCCTGTGTTTGGCGTCAGACAGGCATGCAGCAGAGAATGACATAAATAAAAACACCAAGTTTGACTGTTGGCCAAGACCTTAGGGAAGTCTGTTTTCAGCTGGGTAAAATAAAGCCACACCAGTCTGTTCAACACATTCTACTGTGTGAGAGCAAGCTGGAAAATGTCTCAAGTAAATATATAAAGCCCTGATTAGCAAGGAGTTGCTCCTTCACTATTAACCCATTAGCAGAGATATTTGTTTATGTTCTTAAAATGTTAAAATATTTATTCTTATTTCCTGCTGTTGGGGAAGTTGTGTTTCCAGCTAGACAATATCCAAGGTTTAGGGCCTTTTCATGCACATGACCACCACAGGGCTATAAGGCCTTCCGTCCTTTTGCAGTTTGCTAGCACTTGTTTACTTCTTTGATGTTTTAGGATGTTTCAGAATCTGAGGCTGCTGTAAGTGTAAGAGACCTCAGAGATCTCCTTTGTAGAAGAGAGAGAAACACATACACACACACACACACACACACACACACATTCTGAAGGTAAATCATTACCCTGAGCATTTACCAAGGACTCATTACATGTGAGACATTCAGATAAAAGTTTTTCATGGCAACTCTTGAATTCTCATGACAACCCTATGAGAGAAGGTCTTTTATCGCTCCCGATTGCTAGAGATAAAAGTCCCAGATACCAGTCAGCTTCCAAAAATATCCACTTAAAAAATATCTGTGCATCCACTTAAAAAGAAGTCATTGCAAAATATCATCATTGTTCCACCCTCCATAGCACATACATTAGGCAGTAAGTGGACAAAAGGGGCTCAGGGTAATTACAGGGTTGCCCTGGACAAGATGCCTGAATTTAGGTGAGACTCGAGTCCACTAGTGACAAATTCCTGGCCTTTTTCTTGCACATAATTCAGTTGAGGGATAGAGGGGAGCTGTAGCTGAAAATACTAAAATAACAAGAGAATGTGTTCAAAGAAGTTTCTTATGTCCTGAGGAAAGCTATATGTAAAAAATACTTAAGATGTAAAGTTGATTATTTAATATAGAGCATTTAAAAATAATTCTGTGATAAGTCCTCAGTAATTTCATACACTCAGTCCATTTTGTTTCTTTTCAAAATCCGAGAATACTTAATCCCCAAACATACATTATATCAGACTAATTAGGTACCATTTCTCTTACCCAGATTTGTAGCTATATTTAAGGGGGGTTATTTTCTTAAAGAAAGTGATGGGGAAGTAAGAACAGGACAACTGAAATTATACTGAATTCAAATCTTTGCCCTGCCACATAACAACTGTAGGACTTGGCAAGTCATTTAATATCTTTGTGCCTCATTTTCCTTAATTATAAACAGGGATGATAAATAAGAGTGCCAAAGTACCCAACCCCATATGGATACTCTAAGGGTTGAATGAAATGATATATGTAGAGCTTATAAAACAGTGTCTGGCCCATGGTAAATCCTTAAGAAGGTTAAATATTATTAATTTTCTGTTATTACTAATTTGTCTTATTTCTGTAGATCTCATTTGGAATAATGTGAATTCACAGGGGTCTAAATTCAAAAGTTAGCTTTGATAATAAAGCTTTCACCTTATTTGCCACTTTGATCTCTTAAACATGTAAATTCTATTTCCACAGCCCAGATAAGATGCCATCACAATATGCTCAATATAGATGTACCCTAGTTGTTTGGGATTAAACTAGAGAGAACAAACAAAAATTATCTCCCCTAAATATAGAAAAAAATGAAATGATCAATTTATGATGACCTACTGTGTATTAGAACTATATAATTTCTAATCCTCACCACCTTAAAAGGTAGACAAAGTCATCCTATTTTATAAATGTAAACCATGAGGTTCTAAGAGGTGAAGTAATTTGCACCAGGTCATGTAGATAAAAAGTGACTGAGATGGGTTTTGCCTCCTGCTTTTTCTGACCAGAGCGCACATTATATTACATGTACACTCCTTACTTAGACAGCAGTTCTCAGCCCTAACATTATAATCACCTAGGGAACATTTAAAACTGCCAATACTCAGGACCCATCCAAAACAACTGAATCACAGCCTCAGGGGACAGGGAAGGGAAAAGCCAGGTACCTGTAATTTATAAGGTTTCCTGGTGGTTGTAATGTACAGTCTTGACTGAGAACCACTTATCTAGACTCCGCTATCTTCTAAAATGTATAAAATACAGATTAAATTGAAGGAGCACCTCTCACATTATCTATTCCATTAATTAGTTTAAAGTAGTTTAAATGAAGAGTCATTTGCATCATTTACTCAATGAACTAATTTTCCCTTCTTAGAAAGTCATCCATCCAAATTTAGATGAAGATTCACATGTCTCTTACTTTGTCTCTAGATTATGAGCCTTACAATAATTTCTGATGATTTTTTTATTCAAAAAGTATTTTTGAGAGCTCTTTTGTGTCCTTATTGTTAGAAATGAGATACATAAAGAGAAATGAGCCACTGTCCTTCTCAAGGAACTTGCCATCATTATTGCAACAAGTACCTATCAAGCATTTTATTGACCCTGGTCATTGTAGGAGCTGTTGGGTATAGAGTAGTGAACAATGAACATGTAACTCCTGTTCTTTTGGAACTTACAGTCTAGTACAGAGATAGGAGATCAGCATGTAAAGATTTAAATCAATAAATTCTAAGGTAAGTACAAATCATGGTAAATGTTATAAAGGAAATAAACAGAGAGGACCTCCCTTAGATTGGGTGGTTAGGGATAGTTTCCATGAAACAGGTTCAAAATCATGAGGATATTTGATAGCTGCCTAGTGTATTCATAACAGTAAATTTCATAATACTAAGTAGACTCAATACATACCTTTTTATGTCTGATTTATTTTTCTTAATGTAATGTTTTTGAGATATATTCATGTTGCTGACTGTATTCAGTTTGTTTCTTATGGCCACCAAGTAGAATTTGAGTGTGTGAATATACCCTGGGTGATTTTTATGCACACAAAAGTTTAAGTATCATTTAATTTGATTTATGTTTCTTTAAGGGTGATGGCAACTGTTAAGTTTATCATACATAACGAAACTTGACCAACTATGGACTTGGGCACTCAATACACATTAGCTGATTGGGTAAATTTTGATGCTAACAGAGAATACCTATTATTCTCTCTCCAGTGCCCTTACCTACAATATACTTTTTAAAAAATTTAAAGTGGATGTAAATTTGAGCAAAAAAACCAGGAATGAGTATTTCCATACACAGCAAATGATTCATTTGGGGTGAGGTCAAGGAAGCACATTAACAGCACAGAACCGGTTTATTCTCAAGAGTCTATATAATGGAGGGAAACATTGCCCTACTGACCTGATCATTGTAGGACATGTAAACATGTCCATGGTTGATTCTTACTCTTTAGCAATGATAATAATTAACTATGCAAAATTCAGATGCATTGAGGTGAGGATACTACTGAATCCTGAAAGCCAGACTTGCCCTTATTAATCTCTGCCTCCACCATAGCCTGTGTCACAACATCTAGAATCTAGGTGCTCAATAAATGTTTCTGGAATTAAACTGAATGAAGACAAATTGTTTTAATACTAAATACAAATGTTTACAATGTGCTTACCATAATAATTAGTTTGGGAAATATTAAAAGAAATACTTACCCAGCCTGAATTTTAATGCAAGTCACATTTCTGAGCTGAGATTGATGTTCTCCTTAATGCCTCCATGAAACAAGACTTACATTTAAGACAGTTAGTGTGCAGAACAAGTCTGGGAAATGTCAGTGTGGTTTGTGATTACGAGCTGGTCTAAATGAAGAAAATAAGTTCCCCTTAATAAACTGAGCTTTACACAGGCTTCAGAAACCTATTAAAATGAAGAGAGACTGACTTGACTAAAATAAAAGGCTTAAACATATTATTGCCTATTACAGTTCATTCATTAATTATGGGATAAAGCCATCAAGAGAGATTCCATTTTGATAGGAAGCAGTTAGAAGATAGTTATTGAATGTTCACACTCTGAAGTCAGATAGATTAGGTCTGCCATGTCCTGCCTGAGACCTAGGGCAATCCACATAAACTCTGTAACACTTAGTTCCCTGACCTATTAAGAGAAGATAATACTAACAACTGGGTTACACTCTGATTGAATTACATAATGCATTATATATGCCTTGCTAGACAAATTGTGGACAGAAGTCCAGCACATAAGTATCCTCTGAGAGCTTGTTAGATATGAAGAATCTGAAGCCTCATCCCAGACCTACTCCATTTAAGCAAGATCCTCACGTGACTTGCATGCATATTAAAGAAATGCAGATCTTAAGTATATTACATATGCCAGACACACAGTAAATGCCAAATAAATATTCACTACTATTATTGTATGGAAAATTTTAGAAATATACATAAACCATTTTCTGCCAAGGGATAGTCAGATACATTTCTTTACTGTATTGTTTATGTCTTTCATCTTAGAATTCTTTATCCATTGCAAAGATTGATGGTCCTTTAATAGATAGCATTTAATTTAAACCCTGATTTTCTTAGTTTGATGATCATTTGCAAAACCAGGGTGCGATAGTAGACATTCATCGTCTGAAAAGCAGGTCTTATTTCTTCGGGAGTAAAAACTTATAGCTTTATCAAAATTGGCAGGCTAATGTTAAAATAAAATTAATTGACCTTTTCTTTCCCTCTTCACAGCCATATAATTGATAGAAAAAAGATGAAACTTAAGGGAACAAAGGGCAAGAATTTGAGAGGTGACCACTTCTAGTTTCTTTAAGCTTATTTTAGCAAAGATTAGAGACAGCATGTATTGGTGGGGAGCAGCAACACTTTCCTCATGGATTTTCCCCCCTCTGCATCAATACACTTGTGTGGTACTGTCTGACAAACATCTAAGAGAAATAAGGAGCTCAGTATTTGACTTTGGGAATTCTCCATCTCCCTTGAGTAGGAGTTGGGAGCATAATAAAGGCAATGCATTACTTATGAGTTTCAAACAGAAAGTACAAACCATTGAACTTTCAAATTTTTCAGAGCAAGCATGCTGTCCCCAAGTGAATAAACTGAAGATGGTGTGAGGCTGTAAAAAAAGTTAGTTTACTGGAGTCTCTTCTAAGAACAATCAATTCATGTTAAACTCTAATTCAACATCTCTGCCCTTCTTCCACAGCCATAGCTGAACTGAAATAGGAGAAGGAGGGGGCATTTACAATGGACATTTTATAAAAGGTGGAATCTAGGCTTCACCTTCCCAAGGGCAACTACTCACTTGATGTCTAATAACAGATGAATTTTACCTGTTTTGGAACTTGACATAAAGTTATAAATATGTAATCTGCTTCTTTCATTTGACATAATTGGGAACACATTACTTCTTATCATTTATATTTAAGGAAAGAACTATAAAAAGGACAACCAAACGCAGAAAAGAAACCAAAAAGCACTAATTATAAATAATGTATTTGATTTACTACCTAGAAAAATCAGAGAATCAATGTAAAAATTTCTGTAATTTATTTTTTAGAAAACAGTTACCATTTTTCTTCAAAGAATAGAGAAACTTTTAGATTGCCTAGTTTACTGACTCATTCATAGACTTGTCAGGGTGCTTTTGCATAATGTATATTACTGAGAAAATGTGAATATAGATGATTTGTAAAGGCATTGCTAAAATGGCAGGTTAGGCCAACTCTGTGTGCCCTATTAGTATATTACAGTAGTTCATAATCTAAAATTAATTTTTATTTCATCTGAGGGTAATTTTTATTTCATCTGAGGGTGTAAAAGTGAACTCATGATAATTTTAAACTAAGAAGAATATTAGTCTGAAATACCTGTTGGTTCATTTATTCAACAAATTTTGAGTTCTAGTAATAAAATGTAGAGCAAAAACAAACTTGGCCTCTGTCCTGATGGATCTTACAATCTGGTGAGAGTCAGATAGTCATCAAA
This sequence comes from Smutsia gigantea, assembly GCA_032199065.1. NCBI lineage: Eukaryota > Metazoa > Chordata > Mammalia > Pholidota > Manidae > Smutsia > Smutsia gigantea. The sequence continues at coordinate 87,360 of JAVSCE010018611.1, read as the reverse complement.
GAATCACACATATAAATTTAAATTTCCACTAAGATGAGAGTGGAGGGAGGCACAGTCCTGTAACAGTGTATCAAAAGGAGGAATTGACTTGATTGAGAGTGTCAGAGAGAGTTTCCCCAAGGAAGTGATGGTGGAGCTAATATTAAAATCAGGATAATAAAAGAATGGTGCTGGAACTTAAAACAGCCTTGAAATTCTGCAAAGGATGCATGCAGAAACTGAGGGCAAAATCTCAGGTTTCTGTTTGCCTAGAATATTTCCCATCATTATTGCTAGTATCCAACACACACACACATACACACACTTTGACATGTAGCTCTTAGGCAACCTCAGCTGTCAGCTGAAATTTCTCTTTCTTAGGGAAGAAGTCCCTAGATGTTCTTCACTCACCTAAAGCAGATCAAAGTCCCCTGTTTCATACTGTTATATTACTCTTCATATCTTCTTTATAGCATGTGTGATAGATTTGCTCCCTTTCTGGTGAAAAATAACATGAGATGATCTATACCACGTGCTTCACACAATGCTTTTTTGCATATCGTAAATATGCAGTGAGCATTAGTTCTTAGTGCACTGAGCATGTATAACTTCTGCACAAACATTCTAAGCTCTAGGAGAACAAGAACCATGTGCCACATTTTCCCCTGTAACCCCAGCACTTGACATGTTACTTGGCACTTGGCATTTATAAATTGAAAGCGTGAAAGCCCTGGAGTCAGACTCTCAGGTTTGAATTCAGTGTTGGCAGCGTGAGTTTGGCCAGTTTAAGTTCTCTTGCCTACATGTCTCATCAGAAAGTAGACTCAGTGATAAAACTTTCCTCAGAGGGTTATGAACATTTATAAATTGAAAGTAATAGTTCCTGGCTCATAGTAAGGGATTTATGCATTAATTATAATTAGGGGTTCAGTAACTGAACTGAACTTTTTAAATCTAAATTTAATTAAATATTAGTTTAAAAATTAAGTTCTAAAATCCTTGTAACCACGTTTCAGGCACTCAGTGTCTGCATGGAACTTACAGCTAGAGTATTGAACAGCACAGTGGTTAGAGCCCATACCCTAACTACTAAGCTACTTCCTGTCATTGACCAGCCCATCAGTCTTCAGGTGAGCTTTGATCCAGGTGCTCAAAAATCTGTTACTGGCACTCAGTTTCTCTCTTTCCATTTATTAACTCCAATTTCTCATTGCTGGATCTCTTTTTGGCAGTCTCGCTTCATGTGCACTCAATATAAGTATTAGCAGTTTTCAAAATATGGCCCTTGTTTACATCCAGTGTGAAAGAAAACTGGTTTTCTAGGAGCTTACAAAAAATGCTCTTAGTTCAACCCCTGATGTCCTGTTTAGTGATGTATCCATTTCTAAACTAGTCATATAGGCAAGAGGAAAAATCTTTTCATTGGCATTGGTCCGGATCACAAGATCTATACCTGGAGCTGGTGGTGGAGGCAACTTCACCCAGAAGCACTCTGCTGAGATTAGAGGAGGGGTCCAGAGTAAGTTCAGGATCCCAGCCTAATGGGCCGTTTTTGCTCTTAGGGAAATATGAAGAGGTTGACCATACTATGCCCCCTGACAATGGCAGACAAAGGGTGTGGCTTTGCCTCTAGATACCTCATGCCGCAGTCGAGTTTCAATGTGACTTAAAAGGAGAATTTCACTTTTTTTTTTTGGCAAGAATATTTACATTCTAAGAACAGGTAAATATGTGAGATGACAGATGTGCTAATTAACTAGATGGTGGGGAATCTTTTCACAATGTGTATGTGTATCAAATCACCATAATGTACACTTTAAACTTCTTACAATTTTATAGATAAATTATACCTCAATAAAGATTTTTTTTAAGAGCAGAATTTCCAGAAGTAGTTTAAGTGTCCTACATCATACTGTGGTTGGTGAATCAATGGTCCAGTAAAGGGAGGAAGAAGGGCACAAGTAGTACAAACAAATGGAGAATAGTCTGATGTGGTTCATCATTTGTACTAGTCAGAAGAAGAAATTCATCAATCTCCCCTCAAAACTGTAGCTATGACCAAAGGAGACATTCCATCATTTTCCGTCATCATAATTTGTTGGCCTTTTTTATAGGGAAAGTAACAATCTCTGTATTGGGAAAGCACAGCAAAATGAACTACTATTCTCAGATGTTATAAGGAACAATAAATTTTAACAGTAAAAAATGATGATTTCTATAAAAGAAAACTAGCAACATCTCCCAACTATGGAAGTTAACTCTTAAAGAAAAACAGAGAAATTAAAGTTTGAGTTTCAGGCTGTGAATTACATGTTTTATTTTCTATGATTGATTTTTGTTAGTCATTTAGAGTGTTTTGTTGTTAAATCAAACACTTCCCCCATGGATGTTGTAAATCTTTCCTGTTTGTTTTTATCTTTCTCAACAAATTACATTTCCTTGTGGTGGTGTTTCTACTTTGTCACCCTATTATTTTTCATAAAAATGCTTATAGAAACTGGTAGTTAATAAAACATTAAAATGAAATCAAGAAAGAATAGTTTAAAATAGGATCCAAGTTCCCTTGAATTGAGAAGTTCAAAAGAAAAAAAAATAAAGCTTAATGAACTTTTCACATTTTTGGTATTTTAGTTCCTGTTCTTAATGCAAAGTAAAATAAAAGAGTCAAGACACAAGGGCAAAATAAACAGATTGCACCACATTTTATTGCACCTTGATGTTAACAACATCTGCTTGATGAAGCTATACAGGTCATATTTAAATCCCAATAGATTAGTACATTAGCTTGGTGAGGATAGGGCTGGTTCTGCTTATTTCCATTCTAACAATTTCTTGCCCATAACAGAATTTTAAGAAATTTGGTGAGCAAATAAATTTAAGATGATGAACTGATGTTTTAAGACCTAATTGAGTATGTAGGTCTTAGGGCTCAGAGAGGATCAAAATTACAACATGGGTCTCTTACTTTACCCTAAATCAGTGTTTTATTATCTAATTAGAATGATAATAATAAACAGCCCTGCACATAATTCTGTGTCCCCAAGATCATTTCCCTTTCTGCCTTCCCAGTTTTCATTGGAGATACATAGTATCTTTAAAAATCTGACTCCATTCCCAACTCCAGGACACATGACCTAAATTGTGCCAATCAGTACATTCCACCTTGTGTTTGCAATGATTGGTTCAGGGTTTGGCATGTGACCTAAGTCAGTCCAATCAGATTGACTTTCGGAACTAAACAAATGTCCCTATACATGTTTTCTTTTTCTAGATAGAATGGAGTATCAGTCAGTGTAAGGCCGGGCATGCATGCAGGAATGTGCAAAATAAGGCCTGTGGCAGATGCAGCCATCTTTGTCATCATGTGGGAAGCCAGTGAGATGAAAATGCAGATTCACCTGGAAGATAAAACTAAGAGAATTAAAAGAACAAGAGCCAACATCCATGGTAAATCAATAAAACCCCATCTAAAGATTTGGCCTTACGTTAGAATGTTCTGAGAATGTTCTGCCATGTGGAATAACACATTTCCCTTTATTGTCTCTGTTGAGTTTTTTGGGGGAAGAGGAGTTATGACCAACCCAGTGACATTTGTAGAGCCCCTACTATGTGCAGGTATGGTGATAGTAGATAAAAATATTTTATTTAATCTTTACAACATCCATATAAGGTAGTAATTATATTGTCCCATTTATATGAAGAAACGGGACCTCCAAAAGTTAAATGATGTGCTCAAGATCACAGAGCTATCAAATGGTACACTGAGGCTCTGGAGCCCAGCCAGTTAACCACTGTAATATAATCCCTAAAACCACATCACCTCCTTTCTGATCCTCCAACACAACAGGCTCTTTCCCACTGAGGGCCTTTTAATTTGTATTTCCCTTTGCTTAAGAAGGTTGTTTTTGTCATTCATGTCTCAGGTCAGTTAGCACCTCTGACATTCCTACCTTAACCACCTCATCTAAAGTAGGACCCTCCCAGGAACTCTGTATCCAATCACTCTGTGTCCCTCATTATAGTCTTCTCGTTCTGTATTTATTACTCACTAGATAGTAGACCCCCAGAAGGCAGAAACCTTGAATCTTCTCACTCCTGTGCTCTGGAGTTTGAGATGGGCCAAGTACTCAATAAATATTTGACATTTTTTTGATTGAATAAATACTTCAATTAATTAGACATGATTGTGATTATTCAGATAACTTCACTCCCATTAAATTAACAAATAAAATTATTAAATAGTGAAATAAAACAGGATGGAGAGAAATAGAGAAAGAGATTCTTTAGAGCCCTTGGAGACCATGACCATTGTAGATTTATTTTGCTGTGGTGCCTAAGCAATTTGATGAGTCATCATGTCTGCCTTCAACTGTGAATAACCAAGTTGTCCTTTTAGAGGTCCTCTGTATCCAGTCATGTGCATGGCTATCCAGACAGCTACTTAACGGGAGAGAGGAAGGAGTCGAATCCAGATTCTGTGTGATTAATGGGGTTGAGGAGACTAAGTGCAAGGAAAAGGAAATGAAAATGAGTGGCGAACAAGATCAGTTCTTGGCCAGGTCTATGTAATGCAGGGGGCCTCCTTAGCATGCCTCTGCCCCAAACCCACTTATGCTACAGCACTCTTGGCAAAATTCCCAGCCTAGAGTTGTGCCCTGAAGCACATTCCCCTGGACCCACCTGACTTCAGAACTGCTGTGGTAGACAGTTCCATGTACAATGCCAAGGTCCTGCTTTAAGAGTACACTTAATGTCTATTCACTTTTCTTCCTCAGAAGGTGAATTGACCCTAAAATGTAGGGTAATTGGTGTCCTGGGCAATCCTCAACCAAAGAGGGATAGAAGTCAGTGAGTAAGTGCCTCAGTCTCCAATTATTTGATTGATAATTTCTCCTAATTTTCTTCAGTGGGTCCCTAATGGGGTTGAGCTCTAGTGGTCCACAGTGCAAACCAGTTTAATAATGCAAACTTTACTGACTTTTTCTCTCTCTGTCTCATTCTTCCTTCTTTCTAACTGTGCTTTCTGACATCTCCTCCCAAATAAACTAGCTGCACCCAAGTCCTTGTCTCAGGATTTTCCTTTAGGGGGGACTTTGAGCAAATTACAAAAAGATTCTCATAGATGTTTGAATGCGAATAAGAGCTCTCATTGGTAGAAAAATTGCAAGAAGGAAAAAAGCACCTTTTGCTTTGGGCTGACATAGACACCCCTTGACAAGTATAACTTATATTTCAGCCCACCTCCCTGTCTATCAAGTCAGGTGATTTTGTGAAGCCCAAAAGTGCACAACTGTATATGACATTCCTACTCTAGCCTTTCTGCATTTCTGTAGATGTAGCAAAAACATTTCTAAACCAAATTCCAAAGTGGCCTTATCCCCAAAACTCCCATTTCCCTAATAGCAGATCTGTTATATGTAAATGTATATATTTAAACAACTTCTTACAGACAATAACATTGATTACAATAAAGTAACTACACTACTACACAAAGCATACACATTTCCTATAGTATAGCAGCAATGATTATTGTAACTAAATAGTAAAAACATACAGGTTGGTGTGTTTAGGTTTTGTTTCCAAATTACTATACCATACATTACCTTGCAAGTTCCTTACATGTGGATATTATTCCCATTATGCAGATAGAAAAAATTGAGACTCAGCGAGGATAACCAACTTGCCTGAAGCAAAATTAGCTAGTAAGCTAGGTTACCATTAACCCAATGTTTAAACCTAAGTTGTCTAATTCCAAATCCATTCCATCAGCCCAGGCAGCATCAGTAGACAGTTCATGAGACAAATTCATGGACATTTTTGGAACCTGGATAGTCTTCCTTTTACTCCACTGAGTTCTATGAAATTCCTACTGATTTGCAAAGTAATTTAGAGGAGCAAGTATCTGGCTTGTATAACTCAACATGTATTTTTTTCACTAAATGAATGAGTGATTGGAAGAATGATGAAAGAGAAAATTGAATTGTGTCCTTATTGATTCTCTAATATTGCAAAATAAATCCCAAATGATTAACGTATAACAAGAGCTACTAATATGCCGAAGATGCTCTACTATGTAAAGAAATGGTCGGTTTCAAGTCAGAGCAGGGCTAGAATCTTGCCCCTTACTAACTTCGAGACTTTGAGCTACTCACCTTACAGGATTATTTAGAATATTACAGTATTCCATAATGAGATAATATATTCCCAGTGCTTAGGGCGTATCAGAAACATAGTAGGCTTTCAGTATTAAGATGGTTTAATTAATTAATTAATTAGCATTATATTAATTGCCTGCTCTATGCCAGTCACTGTGTAAGCCACAGGGTGTAAACAATAAAAGACAGTGCCTACTCTCAAAAAGCCCAGAGCCTGTGGGGAAGCTGAGTTTATAAATCAAAAGGTAAATTTGAAATGCTCTTGAGTCCTGAATATCCTCTGGCCATGTATTGCCATAAATGTACCCCTAATTGCCTCATCACCCTCCTGTGAATTCCAAGAAAATCATTCAGCTGCTGTTGTTTAGGGTGCTGTGTCAATCATGGTCTGGTGCTAGGTTTCTCTCTCCCTCTCTTGTTTTGGATCAGTCTCTATTTATCAAGGCCAGCTGACTCAGGAAAGTACTGGAGCACAGAATCAAATGGCTAGAGAATTTCCCACTTTTACAAACTGTGGACTCTCATAAGGGGAATGTGGAGTAAGTGGACACAGCCAAAAAGTCCTGAATTTTAATTAGTTACTGCACTGTGGCTAACTTAGACAGCAAGTATGATGCAATTCATGAACTTAACAGTGAAAAAACCAAAACAAACAAATAAATAAATAAAAGCAATGCTTCCCCCTCTTATTTATTTGTCTTCTTTAAAGCCACTTGGTTCCAATTCACAGTGCACAGCACCTGGCTGCCTTGCAGGAGGCAGGCTTTCAGTTTTCCTAGAGATGACAGACATCCTGTGTAGTCTCGCAGCCTCAGGGAAGCTTCTCTGGTCATCGATTTTAATCTGTCCTGGTTACCACTGAGAGTCCACAGTGCCCCAGCCCATACCATCCCTCCAGTTCCGATGAGACTACTGCCTCAGAGCCATGTTTGGGGCTGTGCAGTTTTGGAAAGGCTAAGGCTTCTGGTGTCTCCAGGGATCCCAAGAACTCAGTGCCCTTGGCAATCTAGACATTTCCCAAAGGCTTTTCTAGGGACAGCCCAAATCTCTGCTGCTTTGGGCACAAACATATCCACACTTATAACTCTGTCTCCAAAAATCTCTTTTTAATCCAGAGTAAATTTTTCTCCCTTTCTACTCTTGTTCCCCATAGAGGCCCACCTCCCTCTTCTCTCCCTGCCAGAAATCTAGCATCATCTATTCAGTGGACTTAGATTTTTGAGATCCCAAAAGGGAACTGCCCATCTCCCTTTCTTGTTTGCTGCTAACCTTCCAAGAGATAAGAGAGCAAGCCTTGCTACCTGCTTGAGGGAGGGAAGAGAAAAGAAAAGTACATGGAGAAAACATTCAAATTAACATGTCTGTAAGTGAGTCTGCCACGGCTCTATGCTATGTGAGCTTTAAGGCAACAAGCAGGGTAGCCAAGTATGAATTCAATTTAGTAAATGTCTGACATCATATATCAAAGAGATCATATACCTATCTCATAAAAGTAGGTGTTTATAGATAATTAGAAGTTAGACATAAAAGGAAATTGTTGCTGCAATGTTTAAACTTAAGCAGAATTGATTATGATGAGGTGTGAGAAAAATAAGGCTGTAAGAAAGTGCCACAAGCCACCCAGTGCCTTTCCCTAGGGAGTATGCATTGGCATCCAAAAGCACTGGAGAAAAGATACAGTTACTGAGCTATCATTTACTGTATGCCAGTAATGCTACAATATTGTCATATTTAACTTCACAAGATGGTAAAATGTGAGCTCCATGAGGGAAAGGATTTTGTTTCTTTCGCAGTAATAAACAGTACCTGGAACGATGTAGGTCTCTCCCATTCTTACTTGTTAAAAGAATGGATAGATTGAATTATCCCCATTTTATAAATTAAAAATCAAGGTTTGGGGAGGGCAATCATATGGTGAAAGAGATAGGATTTGGACCTAGATCAACTTAGGGAAAAAGATCCTACTCTTTTTAATCTAAGTCCTGGCAACTGACCAAGAAAAAAAAATTCAAATTATGAAAATCAGAAATAAAAGAGAGGAAATCACTACTCATCTTACAGGAAAGAAAAAGGAATGTAAGGGAAAATTATAAATGATCTGCTAACAAATCAGATAATCTAGGTGAAATAGATAAATTCAAAAAAAGACAGAAACACTGAAACTAACTCAAAAAGAAAAGGAAAATTTGAGTAGACACATACCAGTAAAAGGATTGAATTAGTAATTTTAGAACTTCCCAAAAGGAAGATGGGCCAAGGTGCCCTTACTGGTGAATTCTTTTAAACATTTAAAGAATAATTAGTAACAATTCTTAACAAATGCTTCCAAAGAATAGAAGAGGAAGGAACGTTTTCCAGCCCATTCAATGAGACCAGTGCAACCCTGATGCTAAATCCTGACATAAAAAAGACATAACAAGAAAAGAAAATTATAAATTAACATATCTTACGAATGTAGGCACAAAAATCTTTAAGAAAATACTAGCAAGCTGAACCCAGTATCATAAAAAAATGATTCACCATGACAAAGTAAAGGTCCCTTGAGGGTCTAAAAATTAAAGTGACACAGATTGACAAAAGAAAAGCATACAAATTTATTTAATATAAATTTTACATTGACAGGGGAGCCTTCAAAAGGAAATGAAGACATGAAGAAAAACTTAAACCGGAGTATTTTTGTGCTAGGTCTGATGAAGAGTGAACAGTTGTGGACAAATACGGTAAGGCAGAGAGTATGAAGTTAAGTAAACGGGGAAACTTAGCAAGGTGCGTTTGTTCTGATTCTCCTTGGCACGCCTTTGTCTTTGGCGACACCTTCCCTCTGGGGGTGGGGAGGGTACCGCTCATACAAGTGTTTTATGAGAAGCAAGTGGCAGTCTGCCCTTTTCTCAAACACCTTCAAACATTCAGTGTGCCGAGGTATCATATTTTAGGGTGGTGTGTCCTGAGCCCCATCAGCATCAAGGTGACTTCATTCTTTCTCTTAAAAATCTCCATAGAATGAAGCATTCTCTCATTTACTCTTCCACAAAAGGTTGAATTCACTTAAACAGTTTTAAGTCTGTTCTTCTGCCCTGCACCCAGTTTGACTTGTATGTCTAGATTCATCCAGAATAGGAAAGTCAATATTTAGTAAGCACCTAGTTTGTGCAAACTTCAGGCACAGAAAGTAGAAATATCTAAGCTATCCAAAGGGTCTCTGTGCCCTGCACGCACCCATCAGGCATTACCACTTCAGTGCCTTCTGGCTGCTTCCAATGGACAGCAGCTGCTTCTCTTTAATCAGAAATGCAGAAAATTAACACATGCACCCCCCTACCCCCTGACCAGGAGCCCCTAACCAATGTTTGAGTGATGGAAGTTAGTGTATTAAAGCTCTAGCACCCTCAACTCTCAGCAGGATAATTCTGAGGCATGTTTTCTACCATTTCCCAGAGTTTAACAACAGGATTTAATTCCAGGAGCATTGCATTGGTAGCTAGTTGCTATCTAACAAGCAATAGCACACCCAGATTTCACTACCTTCTCTTTTCTGTCTTGTTTCCCCATTGCCCTACTGGTTTCCTCACCTCCCAAATACACTACTTATGCTCAAATCTTTGCTTTGTGATCTGCTTCTTAAGAAACTAAATTAAGGCAGGTGTTATTCCTGACCAAGAACTTATAATCTATTAAAGATTCAGTATAGACACAAAATAGCATAAACATGCATGCAAGTTTCCACTGACCCAAAGAGAATTTTTTTAATTCTTTTAGCCTTTCTTTGAAATTGAATAAATAAGGAATTAAAAATTCACCTCTGCTCTTTAGCGTAATGGATGTCTGTGGTTACAAAAGGGAGCTGTTAGTTAATCTCATCAGTCTTCCCTCTTGCTGAGAGAGTAAGGCCCTCCTCCTGTCTTCTCCACCCTTACCCAGTAGGGGCCATGTCACCATTAGCACCTGGGGGATGGTAGCTTAAGCAACTAGGTAACATAGAAAAGTTTGTTTTGGGGAACCAAGAACTCTGTTCCTACTTTGGTCTCAGAATAAGGGAGGTTTTAATGTCAGAAGCTATGACTGAATTGTTAAATCTTTTTTTTAAGTTAAAGGAAATGTCACGTTCAGCTCTGGCTCTCTCTGAATAGCCAGGGAGGAAACATGTGCACAATTACACACACACAGACACACACGCACACAGAGCCAGCCGTTAAGTGTAAGGAAGTTGTTTATCATCCAGAAATCTGGAAAGTAAAAAAAAAAATAAAAACAATACAATAACAGCTAATTTTTTTTGAGTATTTACTATATGCCTACCACTGTCCTTACAACAGCCTGAGTTATTTTATCCCCATCTTATACATGAGGAAACTGTACCTTAGAGAATGTAGTAACTTGCTCAAATATTGAGGAGAAAATATAATCTCCTAGTTTAGGGATTATATCTTATTCATAGTTGTACCCTTTTAGCACAATGTCTAGTGCATAATCAGTGTTAGATAAATGTTTATTGGATGTTTGATGAATGTTGAAAATCTGTATTGAGGACTAAATATTCAATGTCAAAGGAATCATCTAGGGCAGGGGCAGCAACTTTCTCTAGAAGGGCAATAGCAAATATTTTAGGCTTTGAAGGTCATAAGGCCATTGCAGTAGGGAAGCAGCCATTGACAATACAAAAGCAAATGGGCGTGGGTGTGTTCCAATAAAACTTTATTTACAAAACTGGTGAACAGCTGGATTTGCCGGTTTGCTAGCTGCTGATCTTGCTACTCAAGTTGAGTCTCTGGATAAGCAACATGGGCATCAACTAGTCCAGAAATAATGCAGAATCTGAGCCCCATTCCAAACTAAATTATAATCTAAATTCTTAAATCAGTAAGGGCCCCTGGGGTTCAAATGCACAGTAACATTTGAAAAACACTTTGCTAGGAGGTTTTGAGAGTGTTGCCTATCAACCAGAATAATTATATTCAACATTCCTGAGTATGATGATAGCAGAAACTTGTTTGTGTTATGTGACCAAGTCCACACTGGTCACTCTTCCTCCCTAGTGGGGAGAGGAACATGAAAAGCTGAGGAAGATCAGTTTAAGCCCTGGAACAGAGTTGGAACAGACCATCAAATCTAAACATGGAGTCATACAATTCCAGCCAAGAAGCCCCCAGGGCCTTCATTTCCTTTCCTCCTGCAAAGTAGGAACAGCTTCTACTGAGCTGAACCAGTCAGCCCTGGAGCTGATTGCTCAGATGTGTGTGCCATCAGTTTAGGTGTCTGCCATCACAAGTCATTAAATGTCCACAAAGTGCACAGCTGTTCCCAGAAATGTCAGGCTCAGAGCTTTGGGAGGAAAAAAAATGCCTCTCTCCAAGAGCTGAAATACCTGCTTATTAAACTTACTGTTTTATATTGTATCAAAGATAAGTCCATAAGAGGAAAGACAAAGGAGGGAGAGTGTAGGGTTGAGAGCTCTGCCCCAATCAGGAAATGTGACAACTTGCTCTACCACTTACTAACCACATGAGCCTTAGCAAAACACCTGAGTCCTCAGAACCAGTGTTCTCACCTGGAAAATGGGGATTAACAACACGAGCTCCTCTTTTTTCAGTGCCTATAAACATTTTACTGGCTCATAACCTTTGACTCATCAGTTACACTTCTAGGAATATATTCTATAAAATCTTCATTTAAGTCTGCAAAGATTTATACTCACATGTATTCACCTAGTGCTATTTCAGTCATAAATTTGGAAGCAAGCTAAATGTTCAGCAGTATGAGAATGGCTAAATAAACTGTGGGGCAGCTATGTTATAATATGCAGCAGCTTAAAAAAAATTTGGATCCATTTGCACTGAAGTGAAAACGTTTATTTGCTATGCTTTTAAATGAGAAAAAAGACGCAAAACAATGCCGTATTTCATTGATTTTAAGATGTGCATTTTTCACATTATTTATGAGTCATGTAATTGATGGTGTCTTATAATTGTTATTGGTCAGGAAATGATCTTGATGGTATACATAAAATAATGACAGATTGTATAATCCACGGCATCTTAGATTCAATGCAGTATGCAAAAAAACCATACATATGTAAATGGATGTGTTCATAATGTGCTCTTTTCTGCTGTGTACATCTATACTTTAAACATACATATATGTTCATATATATATATATATAAAATCATTGAAGAATGCCTTAAAATATGCATACCAAGTGAATAATAATCAATTTTAAGGAGGAGAATTAAGTAAATAGGACTGGGTGTAAGATAGGAGAGAGAGTTGTTTTTTAGGTTTTACACTTTTTGTATTTATGGTGAACATGTTTTGCTTTTTAAATTAAAATAAGGTGTGATAAAAATGTCTTTATTCTTGTCTCACAAGACTGAAATGAAAAATGTTACTGTAAGAAAGTAATTTCTGTCATACTGTGTGTCAGTTCTACTTTACTTTCTCATCTACACAGACAAGGCATAAGAAACAGAAACAAGACATTTAGCGCTGACACCTTTTTTATTTTGCCTCAAGTGCAACATTTATTCTGTGAGAAAATGAGACGGGATGGCCCGTGGCAAGAGGAGAAGCCAATCTTTGGCTCATTGGGATATCACTTTGGATCACAAATATGTCATGAGGTGTTCATTCATGAGGCAAATCAGCAAGGAAATGTCAAAACATCAGCGAATTGTGAGTAAATAGACTCAGATGCTTTGGTGCAAACTTGCTGAGAACAGAGGCTGTGGTTTCCATATGCCCCTCCAGACTCCACTGGTAGAAGCCCTCATGAATATTAACCACTTATATATTTCAGGGGAAATGATGGTGGCACAGCCAGGAGTGTCAGCCCAACTCTCAAAAAAGGTTCTGGCCCTTGGATGGGAAGGACAGAAGGGAGGACAGTCCATTTTGGCACCTCAAAGGTTTCTCTGGAAGCCAGAGAAGCAATGAGCAGTTTTGTCAAAGAGGGACATTCTGTCACATATGATGAAACTTATGACCATGTGTTCCAAACTGTACAGTAGCCTGTTCCTTATTTTGTAGGTAGATATGTACATTTCATGATGGTGCCCATGTGTTTAGCTCCAAGAACTCAATGACTTCTATTCACCTTTTGCTTTGCTGTTACCAGGGCCCAGCTCCTTGTAAAGGGCATCACACATATTTTCTTTCTTAGGCAAAATTAACAGAACTTGCCTCTTTTATAGTACAGAGCTAATTTAGGTTTATGAGTGAGGATCTGCAGGTTGAGTTATCCTCAAGTAATCTACAGACAGACAAGTCCACTTGGGAAACTGGAGCAAAAGGACAGGAGGAAAAAGGGGGTGAAGGTAATGAAACGAGACTGAGACTGACAGGTGTTGGAATTCTTGAAGCTGGGTGATGGGTGCCTAGAGGCCCAAGGTGCTTTTCACTCTATTTTTACTTAGGCTTGAACTTTCCATAATAAAAAGTTAAGTAAAGGAAAAATAACTGAACTTCTACAGAAGACTGCTGAATTTGTATGCCAGCAACATTTTTGTTATTATATTCTCAATTTCCTTGCCTAGAAGATGGTGATAATACCAACTCATGGGGTTGTGACAATTAGAAGAAGAAATGAATGTAAAATTTTGAGCATTGTGCCTGAAAATATGCTATTATTAAAATAAAATGAGATAAAAAATACTTTTATTCAGTCATAAGAAGAAAACAAATCCTACCATTTGCAACAACATGGATGGAGCCAGAGGGTATTATGCTCAGTGAAATAAGCCAAGCCGAAAAAGACAAGTATCAAATAATTTCACTCATATGTGGAGTATAAGAACAAAGAAAAAATACCGAAGGAACAAAACAGCAGCAGACTCACAGAACCCAAGAACAGACTAATAGTTACCAAAGGGAAAGGGACTGGGGAAGATGGGTGGGAAGGGAGGGATAAGAGGGAAAAGGGGGCATTACCATTAGCAGATGTAATGTTGGGGGGGCACGGGGAGGGCTGTACAACTCAGAGAAGACAAGTAGTTATTCTATAGCATCTCACTACACTGATGGACAGTGACTGTAATGGGGTTGGTGGGGGGGACCTGATGAAGGGGTAGTTCAATAACCATAATATTGCACATGTAATTGTAGAGTAATGATACCAAAATAAATTAGATTAAAAAATACTTTTAAAATGCCAATGTATTGACAATGATTGTATTTTAATGAAATTATTTTTAATTTCTTTAAACTTCATTTTTACCATATGCTATATTGAATATATATATCATTATAATTAGGAACAAGTGAAATAATCTTTATTTGAAATTAATGTTGGCTCTTCTCTACCCATATATGAATGTGTCTGAAAACTTTGACTACAAAATATTAAAAAACGTTTCTAATGTTGTGACTTCAATTCCTCCCTGTCTGAAGTTTAAAGACTTTTTGAACAATAACTTTGGTTTGTAGTTCCTTAAAAAGCAATAAAAAAAGCTGAATTATAATATGCCCATCTCTTCTACCTACTGGTTCTGAAAAAGTTGAATTATAATGTGCCCCTCTCTTCTGAAAAAAGCTTTTAAATTAGTTGCTAGCTATTCTGGTGTAAAATCAGTGTGTGATTTTATTTGACAAGTGATGGGTTATAGTAACTCACCCTGCAGTTCCCCCATGAATATTTTCTACTACTATCATAGAAGTTAGATTGTTGTAGGGTTATTTGCCAAAAAAGCATGTATCATGTGCTCCTTGCATCTGCCTTTATTTGGATCATAAAATAAATGGAAGGCACTGACTTCCAGGAGTTTTCAATTTGGATGCTGTATTGAAATGGGCTTATGTACTGTATCAGTTATCAGTTGTCCCATTGATGCTATCTAACTAAGCAAGATTGACACAGCGACATAACTTCCTTGTGAGTAGTAGAATATTTCATGTTTCTCCTTGTGGTAACTGCAGGAGCACTTACTGTAATCTTCAAACTCTCTATAGATAGAGGAAATTCAGATGGACAGTTAAGCAGCCTGTAATAATAAGCATTGATTTAGCTCCTGAGTCTGCAGGGTGCAGTTGATCAGGCTAGGCTTGGCTGAACTGAGCTGGACTCAAATATCTAGGGGTCAGGTGACTGTGAGCTGCTTCAGAGTTGCCTTGAATGAAATAAAGGGGCCGGGGTCTCTGCTCTGCCCCGCATGTCTTTCATCCTCCAGCAGACTATTCTAGACATGTTCTCCTGATGGGAGAAGAACAAGCACAAGCAAAACTACCCAAGTGCTGTTTTTTTCCCCTCATCATTTTACTCAAAATATGTCTTATATTTTTCCTTTACTTTTTCCCAAGTGTTTTTCTGAGTCTCTATTGTGTCATGTCTGCTAACACCCCCATGGCTAAAGCATTTAACTAAGACAGCCCAGCTTCAAGGATAGGAAGTAGACTCTGCTTCTTCAGTGAAACAAATTGCAAAATCATGTGGCAAAAATTGGGCCTGCAAGAGAGGGTAAAGAATTGAGGTCATTAATGCAACCAATATACTATATAAAGTTACATAATAGGAACTAGCATTTCTCTGTGAGGTTGTGTATTTTGCAAAGCACTCTTGTGTATCTCATATATATGTAAATAAATCACAAGAGCTGAAGAGGGTTAATTCCTTTAGTCCTGTAGTTACGAGTTCTTTCAATGCTGAAATTTATTTTTGCTTCTAGCATTGTGTCCCCTAATTTGTACGTAAATGATGTGATAATTTGAAGTTAAATTTCAGAGCTCAGTGAATAGAATCGCTTCTTTGCTTTTTGCACTTGCATTTTGTGGTTGCTGATATACTCTTGTGGTTGCCAGATAAACACGCATTCATCTTTCAAAACCCACCTATTAATTAAATCACCTCCTCCGGGAAGATTGTCTGCAGGAAGAATTATGCCATCCTCTGATCTGCTTTTTTTGCCTTGCACCTGAATCTGCTTTCACCCTTATCTATTTGTTTAAACTGCAACCTGCCTCTCTAGAGCCTAAGCCCATTGAGAGGAATAAGGAGCACAGATTCTGGAATCAGGATACCAGAGGTCAAATCTCTACCATTTCCTACATGTGAACTGTTGGACATGCTATTCAGCATGGGCTCTATGTTCCTCCTTTTTCTCATCTATAAATGAGAATAATTGTAATTGCTTAAGAGGGGTATTGGGACAATTAAATGAGCATTAAGTGTTTGATAAAATACATGACATAGCATACTCAATAAAATTAGCTGTTACCAATTATAATATTATTATCCTTATGCTATTTAGTTGACTTATACCACCTTGGAGTAAATTCATTATACTGGATCTAGACTGTCAAAGTACCCCTAGGTCCTTGAGTGCTTTCAGTTGCATTGTTCATATCAAAGGTATGAATGATATTGCAGTCAGGACCTGAAGAAGGAAGGGGGTAGAAAATTAATAGCTGGGCTATTAGTGAGCCTTTGAAGACCACTTTGTTCTGACCCTGATTTGTAATTCCATGAAGATAAAGAAAATACTTGAGGATCAAAATGTATCAATTAATATTCATCTTTATAGATCTCATTTCTAGGTATTGTCTTTCTGTTCCTCTGAGAAGAAGGTTCACTTAAGTCTTTTCAATAATCTCTGTTCTCCAAAAACCAAATAAGATGATGTGGGACAATGGGAAATAAAATAAAGTGGCATAACCTATCCCTCAGGCTAGAGGAGGCAATGAAATAGAATTACATAAGCCACCCCTAAGTCCTCAGTTTCAATGATGTATTTACTTTGAGACATTTCATCTTCAAAATGGGTGAGCTGAGGATTAGAGGAATTGAACAGATGGCATCTTGATAAATTAAATTAATACTCTAGAAATGAGGGAGGGAGACACATTGTCTACAAATTCAGAAAACATTTATAATAGAATAAGGTATATGCTGTATTTTGATGCATCTGAAGGTTAACTTAAATGTTTGTGTGATCATTATTTTAGCACATTTGGGGAAAAAGAATCTTAACAAATGCAAAGATATATTTAGCATTTATTCACTGTGTCACAGTGCTATCAGATAGTAAATTCAAAAGATAAACTTGGTATATAAATAATAAACATACTATTGCTTATCAAAGAAATTATCTTCGTAGAATCATGTAATTGGGATTTTTAATAGGTAAAATATATATGCAATGCAAATGAAAAGCACAAATAATACGGAAGAGTAAACTGAAAACTGAGTCTCCCTACCAACTCTTAAGTCTTAAGGGAAACACTGTTACCAGTTTCTAATATATCCTTTCTGTTATATTACATCTTGAGAGAATTAAAATGAATGGAGTTTCTCCCCAACTTACACTCTCATTTTGCATACTTTTTTTTTAAGAAAACCAAAACTAAAGCCTTACAGCTTAGAGAATTTACATGATTTGGGCTGTTGTTCAGTGAATCACTTAGGATTAGTTTGTCTTCAAGTAATCAAAAGAAAGCTGCTTTAAGAAATTTATCCGCTCATAAAATATATCGAAGGGGTAGATATGCCAGCTTCAAACAACAGCACGGGGTCTTGGCCATTCATTCCCTCTCTCCCTTTTTGGCTATGTTCTCCACAGGTTGCAAGGTTGCATTCATTTTTAGATTCTATGGAATGACAAAATAGTGGTCAACAGCTGTGGCCCCACATTCCACCTAGCTTCAAACCCAGCAAAATGAAAAAGAGCTCTTCTTTTCTTTAGCTATGCAAGGAAAGTCTGAAGCTTAATTCTTACTGGTCCAAGTTGTCCCATAACCAATCACTATGCAGAGAGGATTGTCCTTTTGCCCCAAAAGCATGTGCATCCCTCCTCCTCCCCCTCCACCCCACCAAACACATGGTCTAAGAGAGAGGGAAGTGAATTGTTCAAAGTAAAATTAGGGTGCCATTATCAGAAGAAGGGTGAATTGATGGCAGGCAGATAGAAATCACAGCACTTACCCAATTAGGAGAAAGATGAGAGTAGATATCTCTTGCTTTGCAGTGCAAATTAGTCGTATCAAAGATTGGGGAAACCATATGCCCCTCTTATAATACCACATAGTTGTTTATTTTCAAATCTTATTTCTTATTACAAGATAAACCTCTGTTGGACAAGGGGCATGAGTTATTTTGTCTAAAAACCAATCCAGGGCTTCTACTTTCTACAGTATTAACTTGAATTCATTAGTACAATAATTCAGATTTTGGTAACTTTCCAATTGCCTTCAGAATGATTCCCAGCAAACACATGGTGATTGCTTTATATTTTTCTCCCTTTCAGGAAATCCATTATTGGAATGCTTCTTAGCCACTAAAACAAGCAGTTAAATGTTCCATCACCCTGATAATATGACCATGCAGACTAAAGCCCACCTGAAATTAAAATGATGAAAGAATGTAGATGACGTCTATCAAATTAGGAAAATAACAGGTAAGATTCAAATAGAAGTAAACCAATAGGTTATACAAGGCAAAATATCTCTTTTTAAAATGCACATTTCAAGTAACATTTAAGAATGCTGTTTTCAATCAAGAAACTGTTCACTCCGACTGAAAACATATTCCCTTTAACCTCTAGACTATAGGAGATTCAGGCAGGAATAGGGATCATGTAGTCTACTGTTGTGGATGTGTGACAAACTAGACCATTGGGAAGAAAACTAACTCAGGTGCTGGCTTAAAATGAAAATTGGTGGGCATGCCCTAGATCTACTGAGCTAATGATCCGCAGGTGGGATCTGAGAACTGTATGGTAATTAGCTCAGTTGGTGATGCTTGTGCAGCCTAAACTTGAAAAAAAATACATATGCTCTAACCCCCTCATTTTATAAACAGGGCTATTGAAGTTCAGAAAGGGGAAATGATTTGCCAGTAACTGGCAGAGCTGGGGCTAAACCCATGTGTCCTTTTACCTCTTCTTTTGCTTACCACCTCTCTGTACATCCATTTCTAAGGGGTCATTGAGAGTGAATCTGGCTGACCAGATTGTCCAAGCTGGTGTGAAATTCTATTAGAAAGATATCTGATGAATAAATTACCATATCAATTGGCTTTAACTGTTCCTTAGAGCATTCATTTTCCTGATCCTAGAAAGCATCTGTCTGCTTCAGTGCTTAGTTAGTTGGTTCTTAAACGAATGTGTACAGATAAGAAATGGGGTTTCCCTTGGTCAAAGAGCCATATATTCAGAAGATCCAAATCAGCTGATGGGACGACACATTCAAGTTCAGGATACACTGTACTTGAAATGGGCCTGCCTCACAGTACAATTGACTCCTTTTGCATTTTCTATAATAAAAGTGAAGAGAGACTGAGGAAAAGATTATATTGAAACCCTCTAGATTATATTTTTCTTGCTGTCTTGGGTCTTACTTCACTATACATAAAATTCTGTATGGATATTGTATTTGAAGTGAGGTTTCAAACTGGAATTAAGCAACCTCCATAATCATTCAATTTCCAGTGGGTGACATTTTTCTCTTCCTTTCTGCTATGTGACTGATTCAAATTTGTATCTTCTGTATTCAGCAAAATACATACATAGTCCTGTAGGCATAATGTAGAAGCTATATGTTACAGTAAGGAGAAAAGGCCACTGGTGTGCTGGCGTTTAACAAATGCCTCTCCGGGAGGAAAAAAAAAAGCCCTTATTTGTAGCATTTGATGATTTCCCTGGTAGAAATAGTCTACCATGGGCAATTTCAAGTTACTAATGTGATATCACCAATTGCAGTTACAAAAGATGTGCCATAGCACAGCATTTTATCATATTGCCGCCATAGACATTCAACAGAAAGAAATAATTTTAAGAGTCAGGTTAATAAAAGACAGTCTAGTGAAATAGAAAGCAATGAGTTTGAGTATTTACCTTTGCTTTAATATAATTTATTTGATCAAAAGTTTGTATAACTTTCTTTTTTAAAAATTGAGGTATATATAATAAAATGCACAAATCTTAGCATACAGCTTGATGAATTTTGACATGTGCATACACTCATGTAACCATCACTCAGATCAATATATCAAAATGTTCACTAATATTTTCCCCTTCACCTTTCTCCCACTCCTGATCCCCCATAGTAACCACCAGTCTTGTTCTTTGTGTTTAAGAGTCTGTTTCTGTTTTGTTTGTTCATTTGTTTTGTTTTTTAGATTCCACATATGAGTGAATCATGTGGTATTTATCTTCTTTTGTCTGACATTTCACTTAGCATAATACCTTCTAGGCTATTCTCCTAGTGTGAGATGATACCTCATTTGGTTTTGATTTTGATTTCTCTGATGATCAGTGATGTATAGCATCTTTCCATGTGTCTGTTGGCCATCTGTACATCTTTTCTGAAAAAAATGTCTATTCAGGTCTTCTGACCATTTTTAAATCAGATTATTTGGGGGTTTTTGGTGTTCAGTTGTATGGGTTCTTTATATATTTTGGATAGTAGCCTCTTATCAGATATATCATTTGCAAATATATTATTCCATACAGTAGGTTGTCTTTTCATTTTGTTGATGGTTTCCTTTGCTTTGCAGAAGATTTTTAGTTTGATGAAATCCCATTTGTTTATTTTGGCTTTTGTTTCCCTTGCCTGGGAAGACATATCCAGGAAAGAAGTTACTAATACTGATGTTCAGAAGTTTACTGCCTATGTTTTCTTCTAGTTTTATGGTTTCAGGTCTTATATTTAGATCTTTAATCCATTTTGAGTTTGTATAATTTAATTTTTAGTAATGGCTGTGGTTAACAATCAGTGCTCAAAATTCTGAACATTTAATAATTGTCTTTTTGGAACCAATATAATTTGACTTCAGTTGCCACTAGAAATGGCTCTTGGATCAAAAAGATCAAAGTTTGAGCCACGACTTCTCCAAATCCTAGCTCTGGGACTCTGAGAAAATGTACTTCACCTCTGGCACAGCACTTTTGTATAATGGAATAATAGTGGCAAGTATCTCACAGGTTGTGTGAAGGATAAATGAGAAAGTGCATGTAAAATCAGTAAAAATTTTTAAGAGCTCAAAACATGTTAGCTCTTACTGATAATAAGAGTTGACTCAGTAATGGACGGTGAATGGACGGATGCATGCATGCATGTATGATTGGACAGATAGTTCTCAAGTGGGAGAAAGAAAAAGCCTTTTTGATACAAAAAATATAAATAAAAATGAGCTGTGTTCACTCACAAAACATCTCTGAGGAGGGAATGAAATCCTCCACAATGAAATGCTGCATGATTTGGTCAACTACTCTGCTTTCTGTGGTGCTACAAACCTATCATTATGTACTAAGGGACATAACATGACTTGCTATCAGTAGCCTCAGCAGTCACTGAAAAAGCAGAAAAAGAAATGCCTGTTTTTTCCTCTTAGCTTCCCCTGGGAGCACAAGTGTTAGACTCTCTCAGAAATCATTTCTGTATGTCCATGGCCTCTTCTCTTTGGAAAAGGGCTGAGTCTGTCTTTTTCAGAATCACACCTCAGCTAATTATCAAGTGGCATTGTTTTCCCTCCAGCTACTGCCTCCTCTTCTAAGACGACCTAAGGAAACATCTCTTTCCTGCTACAGTGGATTGATCCCAGCGGGTTTAATAGTGCCCTGTGGGGCTCTCTTACTCAGATAGAGAGTCTGACTAAACAGGAACTGTTATTTCTTCTCAAACTGAGTGGAGCCCTTCCCTTGTGTAATTGCTTCTTCCTCCTTGATCCAGTTAGCACTTTAGTTCACCTTCACATGCCAACAGAGAGGAGAAAAGATTCTCCTAAAAACTGTGGATCCTGAATCTTCCATGTGATAATGTCTCAGAGAAAAACCAGAAGTGGGAGCCCAAAATCCCCAATGACAGTGCAACAGGAGTGAAAATAGGTGACCTGTAAAGAGGCATTTGACAGAAGTCTGCATCAGTGAGTCAGGATGAGAACACTGACCTCCTCACTATAAGTGTAGAACTTGTTTTCATTGAATCATGCTGCCTTTGGGGAGTGGGGTTGCTGGTTGGGAGTTCCTGACTTATAAATAATGCCCTTAGTTTTGCTTCTTTCAAAAGCTAAAATTGAGATTATCTATATGTTTGGCTGAAGGCACAAATCTATCTAGTTCTTCTATACTAAATACTTTAAAATAAATAGGAGATATTTTTAAGTATTTGTAACAGAGCTAGCAAACAAAGAAAAGGCTCCATCAAAGGACAGTAATAAAAAATGGATGGAGACTTGGAATATAAAGAATGCCTTTAACTGGGCAAAAGTTACCTACACACTTAATGGTGATGTGTTCCTCTTAAAATCGAGGAAAACCCCAGGATATCCATTTTAACTTTTATTATAACTCCTGTAACCTCCAGTAACTTGGAGGTTTCAATGCTTGCAGTAAGGCAAGAAAAAGAAATCAGAAGTACAAGGACTAGAAAGGAAGAAATGAAGCTGTCATTCACAAATGATAAAAACTCAAAACCTCAAATGGATCTTCAAATTATTAGAATTAGAGAATTTAAGAAAGGTTGTTAGATTTAAGATCAATTTGCAAATACAGATCTATACACCAGCACCAAATATTAAGAAAATTTATTTTATAATTCCCCATTTATAACATTTTTATGATGCTAAGGAGTAAAAGAATTGCTGCCTGTTAATGGATAGGAAGATTCCACATCATAAAGTTGTCGATTCTCTCCAAAATTATCTATACATTAAGTACTATTCCAACCTAAATTCCTGTAGGTTTTTTAAAAAGTACTTTAAAAACTGATTCTAAAGTTTATCTAAAAGGGGATAGGGATGAGCCATAGTACTTTTAAAGAAAAACAAGGTTGGGAGAGTGATGTACTCTTTAGATATCAAGACAATATAAATCTATAGTAATTTAAATGCTGTAGTATTGTTTTAATTACAGAAAAATAGAAACCATAACAAACTAGAAAAGCCATAAATACACTTAGGGACTGCTGTGGGTTGAATTACATCCCCTCCCTCCAAAAAGATATGTAGAAGTCCAAACTCCTGGTACCTATGAATTATTTGGAAATAGGGTCTTTGAAGATGTAATCAAGGTAAAATAAGGTGGGCCCTAATCCAGACATTGGTGCTCTTATAAGGAAGAACAGAACAGAGAGAGAGAGAGAGAGAGAGAGACAGGGAAGAAGGCAGATATTGGAGTTATGCTGCCTTAAGCCAAGGAATACCACAGAAACTAGGAAGCACCAGAAACTAGGAAGAAGCAAGGAAGCATTCTTCACTAGAGCCTTCAGAAGGAGCATGGCCCTGCTGACACCTTGATTTTGAACTTCTAGCCTCCAGAACTGTGAAAGAATAAATTTCTATTATTTTAAGCCACTCAATTTGTGACAGTTTGTTATGGCAGCCTTAGGAAACTAATACAGGATATGTGAAAACCTGATCTAGAAGTCACAAGCCATGAAAATATATGTTGACAAATTTTGTTAATAACCTAAAAGTGAAAAATGATTCTTTAAAAGTTTTAGAAGAAAATATAAAGGGATATATCCATTTCCTGTTATAGGAATTCTTTATATATTGTGAATACTAATTTATTATCAGTGAATACTAATTTATTATCAGATCCTTTTATTGTTCCCCAGTCTTCTCCTTTTCAGTTAAGAATACTCAAATGCTTAGGCCTCAAATGTAGGAGATCTCAATTCCTCTCTTTGTCTTACAAGACATTTCATTTTAACAGGTCTTCTTGGCTTTGCCACCAAACATATCCAAACATATCCATCATTTCTCATTTTTGCTGCTGCCTCTCCAGTCTAGCATCCATTGTGGGCAACTGAAGTAGCTTTCTAACTTACCTTCCCACCACCACTCTACAACCTCCATTCTCATCCTAGGTCCTAGGTAGCCTGGTCTTCCCTACTTCTCTGGCTTCTCCTCCTATTATTCCCTGAGGCCACAGAGAACTATCCCAAACTCTCTTCCACATTATGGTTCAACAAGTATTTAAATAGAGACTGACGTCACATATACCCTGATGCTTCTTGTCTTCACACTAAACGTCCAAGTGTTGTCCAAGGTATCTCACAGGCAATGTTTTATGCCCCTTGATCTTGTAATTTTTTAAATTTATTACTTTATTTATTATCCAAGTAGTACCTACATTCTTATCGTAGAAAAATCAAACAATATATAGAATAAAACTTGAAAGTCTCTTTACATATTCCTTCTCAATCTGATTTCCTTCTCAGGGAGTAGCAACTATAAATTGTTTGACATGTTCTTCCAGATCTTTATCCCTTTAGTTACATACTTGTATGGACAAATGTATAGGATTTTTAAGAAAATACATATGGAATTATATTGTTCCCATTATGCAACTTGATATTCCCCCTCTCTGATGTCTTGTGGACTTTCCAGACCAGTATATATGGATGTATTTTATTTTGTAATAGCTACACCGTATTCTACATTATGAATATACCAAAATGCATACTATACACCAAAATGTATTCAACATTTCACCTACTGATGAAATTTGTTTTTATTTTTGCAATAACACGCAATGCTACGGTGACCCTCAGTGCATTTACAATGTTGGTGAAGAGCTGGACCAATGTCAAAAGAAAGGGCTAGTGTTTCCTATTTTTACTTGGCTCCAGACACCATGTTCCACCCATGACACTGTATGAGCAACCATGAGCCACAAGAGGCAAACACTTGGGAATTTTTCCTTGTTATTATAAAATTGAGAAATGAAGACACCAGTAGTACTAATTGAAGTACTCAACCAGTTATCACCTGAGGTGAGGGAGCAGCCCTCCTTAGAAATTAAGTTTTCTCAGACATGGAAAATAGTGAGGGGAAGGCCAGTATTTGCTGACTGCATTTTGCAAACTCCCAGGGGTCACTGGAGATACTCTGAGGGTTTACGATGGTTGAGATGTTGGGATATCTGCATTCATTTTGATTTTAATGTCATAAAATCAAATAATTAGAGTCTTTTCCTGTTAAAAAAAAAACAAAATAAACAGAATAGTCTGAGAACCTGTAGTTCTTATCACAGGCACTTTTAAGGTATGCAGTCCCATTTCACTCAACTAAATGCTGTTGACCAAAACAGGGACTTTACAGTTACACAGTTTTATTTGGTTTTGATTATTATTGTCTATTCACATATTGCTTAGTTTATACTCTTACTGGACAGGATAAAAATTGGAAGCAAGAAATTAATGATCATGAAAATGATAATAAATCTACAATTTCCTCTCAAATTGGTACCTTCTAGAGTCATATATTGATCCAAGCTTATAAACCACACTTTTCAGAGTGTCTCTACAGCTCAACTTCCATTGCTCAATAAAGAAACTTCAGTGGTGATTATAGTTAATTTGGCTTTTGATTTTTTGGAGATAATAATAACTATCCATATATGATGGGTTATTTGAGGAGAAATGTTGCAAATAGAAGGCTTTTCTTTTTTTCTACTAATT
Source organism: Smutsia gigantea (assembly GCA_032199065.1). Taxonomy (NCBI): domain Eukaryota; kingdom Metazoa; phylum Chordata; class Mammalia; order Pholidota; family Manidae; genus Smutsia; species Smutsia gigantea. The sequence continues at coordinate 61,843 of JAVSCE010018611.1, read as the reverse complement.
TGTCATTTGGAAACAAAACAGAAAAACATAAAAATAAACCAGTTAACTTTGAAGTGAAAAATCTAAGCATTCCAAACAATTTATGAAGCCATTTTTAGAAATCTATTTTTGATACTGTAACACCTATTAAATCCCAATCTCTGTTTAAATAACCATTCAATCCACAAACAAAATATGATGTGATGTCCAAAAAGAACCTCAGTAAATTCAAAAATATTGAAATCCTACCAACCAACTTCTCAGATCACAAAGGTATAAAACTAGAAATAAATTTTAGAAAGAAAACAAAAATGCTCACAAATACAGGAAGACTTAAGAACATTCTCCTAATTAATCAATGGGTTAACGACCAAATCAAAACAGAAATCAAAGAATATATGGAGACTAATGACAATAACAACACAAAGCCACAACATCTGTGGGACGCAGCAAAGGCAGTTCTAAGAGGAAAGTATATTGCAATCCAGGCCTATTTAAAGAAGGAAAAACATTCCCAAATGAATAGTCTGAAGACACAATTACTGAAATGGGAAAAAGAAGAACAAATGAGACCCAAAGTCACCAGAAGGAGGGACATCATAAAGATCAGAGAAGAAATAAATAAAATTGAGAAGAATAAAACAATAGAAAAAAATCAATAAAACCAAGAGCTGGTTCTTTGAAACACAAACAAATTAGAGAAACCTCTAGCCAGACTCATTAAGAGAAGAAGAGAATCTACACACATAAACAGAATCAGAAATGAGAAAGGAAAACTAATGACGGACCCCACAGAAATACAAATAATTATAAGAGAATATTATGAGAATCCATATGCTAACAAGCTGGAAAACCTAGAAGAAATGGACAACTTCTTAGAAAAATACAACCTCCCAAGACTGACCAAGCAAGAAACAGAAAAACTAAACAGACCAATCAACAGCAATGAAATTGAAGTGGTAATCAAAAAACTACCCAAGAACAAAACCCCCGGACCTGATGGATTCACCTCTGAATTCTACCAGACATATAGAGAAGAAATAACACCCATTCTCCTTAAAGTTTTCCAAAAAATAGAAGAGGAGGGAATACTTCCAAACTCATTCTATGAATCCAGCATCACTCTAATACCAAAACCGGGCAAAGACCTCACCAAAAAAGAAAATTACAGACCAATATCCCTGATGAACGTAGATGCAAAAATACTCAACAAAATATTAGCAAACCGAATTCAAAAATACTTCAAGAGGATCATACACTATGATCAAGTGGGATTCATCCCAGGGATGCAAGGATGGTACAACATTCGAAAATCCATCAACATCATCCACCACATCAACAAAAAGAAGAACAAAAACCACATGATCATCTCCATAGATGCTGAAAAAGCATTTGACAAAATTCAGCATCCATTCCTGATTAAAACTCTCAACAAAATGGGTATAGAGGGCAAGTACCTCAACATCATAAAGGCTATATATGACAAACCCACAGCTAACATCATACTTAACGGCGAGACGCTGAAAGCTTTTCATCTAAGATCGGGAACAAGACAGGGATGCCCACTCTCTCCACTGTTATTCAACATAGTACTGGAGGTCCTAGCCACAGCAATCAGACAAAACAAAGACATACAAGGCATCCAGATTGGTAAAGAAGAAGTCAAATTGTCACTATTTGCAGATGACATGATACTGTACATAAATAACCCTAAAGATTCCATTCCAAAACTACTAGAACTAATATCTGAATTCAGCAAAGTTGCAGGATACAAAATTAACACACAGAAATCTGTTGCTTTCCTATACACTAATGATGAACTAACAGAAAGAGAAATCAGAAAAACAATTCCATTCACAATTGCATCAAAAAGAATAAAATACCTAGGAATAAACCTAACGAAGGAAGTGAAAGACCTGTACTCTGAAAACTACAAGACACTCCTAAGAGAAATTAAAGAGGACACTAACAAATGGAAATGCATCCCATGCTCTTGGCTAGGAAGAATAAATAGTGTCAAAATGGCTATACTACCTAAAGCAATCTACAGATTCAACACAATCCCTATCAAAGTACCAACAACTTTCTTCAATGAACTGGAACAAATAGTTCTAAAATTCATATGGAACCACAAAAGACCCCGAATAGCCACAGCAATCCTGAGAAGGAGGAATAAAACAGGGGGAATTATGCTCCCTGACTTCAAGCTCTACTACAAAGCCACAGTAATCAAGACAATTTGATATTGGCACAAAAACAGACCCACAGACCAGTGGAACAGAATAGAAAATCTAAACATTAACCCAAACATACACAGTCAATTAATATTTGATAAAGTAGCCTTGGATATACAATGGGGAGATGACGGGCCTCTTCAGCAGCTGGTGTTGGAAAAACTGGACAGCTATATGTAAGAGAATGAAACTGGACTACTGTCTAGCCCCATACACAAAGGTAAACTCAAGGTGGATCAAAGACCCGAATGTAAGTCATGAAACCGTAAAACTCTTAGAAAAAAACACAGGCAAACATCTCTTGGACATAAACATGAGCAACTTCTTCATGAACATATCTCCCCGGGCAAGGGAAACAAAAGCAGAAATGAACAAGTGGGACTATATCAAGCTGAAAAGCTTCTGTACAGCAAAGGACACCATCAGTAGAACAAAAAGACATCCTACAGTATTGGAGAATATATTCATAAATGATGTATCTGATAAAGGGTTGACATCCAAAATATAAAGAACTCACGCACCTTAACAAACAAAAAGCAAATAATCCAATTAAGAAATGGGCAGATGACATGAATAGACACTTCTCTAAAGAAGAAATTCAGATGACCAACAGGCACATGAAAAGATGCTCCACATCTCTAATCATCAGAGAAATGCAGATTAAAACCACAATGAGATATCACCTCAAACCAGTGAGGATGGCCAACATCCAAAACACAAACAACAACAAATGTTGGCAAGCATGTGGAGAAAAGGGAACCCTCCTACACTGCTGGTGGGACTGCAAATTAGTTCAACCATTGTGGAAAGCAGTATGGAGGTTCCTCAAAAAACTCAAAATAGAAATACCATTTGACCCATGAATTCCACTCCTAGGAATTTACCCTACGACTGCAGCAGCCCAGTTTGAAAAAGACATATGCACCCCTATGTTTATTGCAGCACTATTTACAATAGCCAAGAAATGGAAGCAACCTAAGTGTCCATCAGGAGATGAATGGATAAAGAAGAGGTGGTACATACACACAATGGAATATTATTCAGCCATAAGAAGAAAACAAATCCTACCATTTGCAACAACATGGATGGAGCTAGAGGGTATTATGCTCAGTGAAATAAGCCAAGCCGAAAAAGACAAGTATCAAATGATTTCACTCATATGTGGAGTATAAGAACAAAGAAAAAATACTGAAGGAACAAAACAGCAGCAGACTCACAGAACCCAAGAATGGGCTAATAGTTACCAAAGGGAAAGGGACTGGGGAGGATGGGTGGGAAGGGAGGGACAAGGGGAAAAAGGGGCATTACGATTAGCAGACATAATGTTGGGGGGGCACGGGGAGGGCTGTACAACTCAGAGAAGACAAGTAGTGATTCTATAGCATCTCACTATGCTGATGGACAGTGACTGTAATGGGGTTGGTGGGGGGGTACCTGATGAAGGGGTAGTTTAATAACCATAATATTGCACATGTAATTGTAGATTAATGATACCAAAATAAATTATATAGAAAAAAACTGAAAAAAATAAAATAAATATTAATATGTTACATGACATAATATACATTCATTGATAAATCAGCATCACAATTATCTGAATATTCAGTTTATAAAAATTTTACGAATTCAAAAAAAATATATATATATGTATGATGTGATGTCCTCTTAAAACACATTTTTGTTCCAGAATTAATTCTAAGTATATTAACTACTGTCTGTCCTTTTTTAAAAGAGAAAAGTTGTCATTTCTTTTTATGTGTAAAGTGATTACTATTAATGGTCATTTAAAAATATATTTTATTATACAACATAAATCTGAATTTTTAAAAAAAACAAAATCACTTCTTCTAATATGCCATTGAAATAATGAAGTTATATATTAATCTGACAAAGGGATTCATGAAATATTGTTCTGTGTAATAGACTTTTATTCTTTTGTCCATTCAGCATCATTTCCTCTTTTTCTGGCAATGTTGCCTGGCATCTCCTTTGGGAACTACCCCTTTTCTGTCAAAGTGCCCTACAGTTTAGGTGAAGCTGACCTGACTCCCTGCCTTGTTGAAGGGCACCTTGACCCAGATCAAGAAAATTAGAATGTGGAATGCCCCTGGCCAGTGGTTGGTTCAGAACTAGACCATGACCAAAACTGGGCTAATGATTTTTACTGGAACCAGTAGACTAAAGAAGTTCTCTTTTGAGTGAAGCCACTTCGGTGGAAGGACCAAAGACTTGAATTATCTTAGCCCTGCATGAGCAGAGCCTGCCTGAGAAGAAAGCAACACAGAGAAAAGCAGAGCGAAATGATAGATAGAGACAGACTCCTGAAGACATTTTGAGCCCCTGGATCCAGCAGTTACTATATTCAGTTGGATTTCAGTCCTAGACTTCCCAGTTAAATCAAACAATAACTTGATAGGTGACCTTGAGTATATTAATGTTTTGCTGGACTTCAATGTCCTCATCTGTAAAATAAAGGCATTAGACTAGATGACTGCCTAAAATTTCTTTCAAATAGTATAATTTTTGATATTGTGATTGACCATGTGTTAGTGACACCATTGATAGAATTCTTATGTGGACCCAATTTCAATTGACAAAATAAATGCCGTTGACCATCTGCATTCTTAATAGGTTAAAAAAGGTGAATCATGCAGTACTCAAAATTGTAAGAGCTTTGAGAGGTCATCTAATCCTTCTTCTGTCTCTGATCTAAATTGAAAATATACAGATTTTTTTTTATACATGGTGTCTTCATTTTGATGGAGCTCAGGGCAAATGTCTGAGTTACATTAATCAAATATGTCATTTGCAACCTATCATGATCCTAAGTATTCCTGCTCCAATTTTGATGAATAACACTGGAAGTTATCCACTTTAGTTTCACACGTATTTTATAAATTTCTTCTTGTACAATTTAGCAAATGCAAAGAAAAAGCCCTTTTATGTAATCCCTCATAGTTTAATAATTCTTTGACAGACAGCATTCATATCCCCTGCTAATTATTTTCACCACAAGGCAGGGTATTATATTTCTAGGTGTTTTACAGGTAGGAAAGCTTTTGAAAATATATATTTTGACCTTTTGAGATAAGAGACTTGTTGCAAAACTAGTCCTTTTTCTTGCTAGGTGTCATTCAAAATAAAATAATACGTTTAGATAAGTTGCAGCAATTTCCTTGCTATTACTCAAACCTTACCCCCTAATTAGGAGGAGAGATATGAAGCCTCATCAGTGCATAATTTAACAAACTCAATGTCATGAAATTACCATATTTTATTCTTGTCTGGCACCAAAATTTGCGGGCATGGAAGAAAAAGGTTCACTTCTAAAATGCAAGATATGACTTACAACAAAAGAGTGCTTGAGAGGTGAGAGTATGGGTTCAGGCTAATCAGAGGTTTTGGACAAGGTCCAAATAGCAGACTTAAAAATATGAATTGGTCTCCCAACCCCACTGCTTTGGGATGCAGTGGAAAAAGAAATGAAATCATCTGGGGAGAGAGAAAACTATTAAAACCAGGACTTTTTAAAGCACTGGTAAGAAGGATAATGAAACATTGGGAATTCCAGGAAGAACTCTCCAGGGAGCTAGAATCCACCTCCAGGTAGAAAGGTTTATCCCCACGGAAGTTGGAATTGGAGATCTCCTTACATTAGAATCTAGGTTTATTTTTCTCTATTACCTCTCTATTTACCACCTAGGGTAGATAAGAAGCTTTACCCAATAACTAAAATTATAGTAGTATAACAAAATAAAGGTTATTTCTCATTCAATCACAGTCCCATTAGGCTGTTCCTGTTAAGGAAGCCTCCTACTTGGTCATTCCACCTTATGGCTCTAACTTCCTCTAGGTCCTCATGGCCCTCTCTGGTCAGCCAACCTTGGGGAAAGAAGACATAAGGAAAGCACACTCACATTAGTTCTTGCCACATTCCATTGGCCAGAATTCAGTCATATAGCTGCATCCAAGTGCAAAGGAAAGCAGGGAAATATTGTCTGTGTGCCAAGAGGAAGGGAAAAGATTTTGGTGAACATAGTATAGTCTCTGCCACACTCCTTTCCTCTATCGTCTTTGCAAAAGAAATATTGCATAATAGTTAAAAATGCAGTTAGACTACCAGGATTAAAATGCAAGTTCTGCTCTTTATACCTATGTGATCTTGGGAAAATGTAAGCTTTCTGTGTTTACTCTTATGTAAAACAAGAATAATACAAGTACTTGCTCATAACATCATTGTGAATATCAAATAAATTAATGCCTTTAAAGAACTTAAAGTATGCCTGAAACTTAGTTGCTTCTCTCTAACTGTATCAGTCAGACTTCTAGGTTGCAATAAAAGCAATCTTGCTGACTTAAGCAAAAGAGAATTCATGAGGGACCAGAAAGGCTGTAGAAACAAGTTTAGAAAACAAACCTAAATCAAGCAACCTCTGGAACCAGTGCAGTTCTCCCAGCAAGAACAGGTCTATCCATAGATCCACAGGCCACCTGTGCTGTGGTGATTATTTTCTCCAAATACTGTCATACCCTGCACCACATATTCAAATTCCAAGTGATACAATAAACTGATTGGCCAAGTGGAAGTCAAATGCCTGTCCTTGAACTTGTCAGAATAGAGAGAAAGGGATTTGATCCCACTTGCTCTCCAGTTCCCAACAATGCACACAACAGCACATTTCTAAGAAGAGAAAAACTTTTGATAGTCATGATACCTTGCTATGATTGGATGCTAGACAATCACAACAAGAAAGGTAATATCTATTGTATGATCCATCTACCCATCCATCTTTCTAGCCAGCTACTCAACTTATCCATTTATCTACCCACCCACCCATCCTATTCAGTCATCATGCATTCATCCACCAGTCTATCTAGCCAGCTATTAATCCATCCATACATACATAGACACATACGTATTTGACAAACTCTATCACCAGATTGTGGTGATATTCTTTATATCCAAATGCCCATAAAAAATGAATCTTTCAGAGGAAGCTTTTATGGACCTAATTCTCCCCAAAGCTTATGTCTTCCTAAGCAGATGAAAAATAGGGCAGCCTGAAAAGAATTGACTTGAAAGAATTAGGGTTCCTGCCTAAATGCCTAACGTAGTATAAAAGAGTGACTCCAGCCCGTGGGTGAATGGAATGTTAAATTCCAAAGGGCAGGATATTTGTATGATGGCAGGACAAAATGGCCTTTGTCAAACCCCAAATCCAGGATGCATCTAAAGCAAGAATGTCTCTTTCAAATTCAGAAACAAAATTTACATTAAAGGCTACACGTGTGCATGAATTCTATTCAAAATTCTCTTTATAGAACCAGTTTAGGGTTGCCATTGATACCAAGCTTCTATTCTACCCAAGATATAATGCTTTGAGCACAGTTTAAGGTTTTCTTCTGGAATTAATAACCTCATTTAATTTGCAATTTCTATGTTAGAGTTGATGTACTCAAAATAAAAGTTAAAAATTACATTATTTTCTCCAATGAAATTCTAAATTATCCCTTGAGACCTCCAACTATGACGGCCCCCACCAAAGATTCTGTATTTTTAAGGGAGTTAATAGCTGGCATTTTAATACCTGTTTTTGAGGAATTAAAATTCAGTCACTAAAATGTGCTGTAATGCAATTATAATAGACACCTTCCAGTGTCTGCTTCCCACCCTTAACAGTTGGGTGCAAAGCACCATACTAAGATATTTACATAAATCAGCTCATTTAGTCCTCCTAACAACCAATGACATAAGCTTTATTGCTTCCTTTTTATATATGGAGAATTTAGACTTGCAATATCAAGAAGCTCTCCCAATCTCACATGCATATAACAGATGAAACTAAAAATCAAATCCAGAAGTCTGATACTAGAATCCATGTTCAACTACTAACTACTAAATACCTTGCAGATCCATTTACCTGCCTCTCATTCAGGTTGGCTCATTGGCAGCCACTTGGTATATGTGACCCCATCTTGATTATTATTATTTGGGTTCAATACCTCAGCCAAGAAGGACTGAATAGGGTAGTTCTGGAAATCTGGAGTTTAGATTAGGAGACTGCTGTTTAGTCTACACTAGCTTCAAAAATGGAAGAGGTACAATCTGAGAATATTGGGTGTATGTATTCACCATGTGATGTGGGACTGAGTAGCAAGAAAACTTGGATGGCAGAGGCAGAGGACATGCCAAGAGAAGTTTTGCATATTTCTCAAACCATTTCTGAATTTGTTTAAGTAACACTTGGTGAAACAAGGATTCAATGGCAACCTCAGTAGTAATAGCATCATTAGAGGAATCCCTTCCCAGTTTTTTATAAATACAATTATTTTAGTACTTAAGGAAATCTGTAGAATCTGATAAATTAGACAATACTACTGGAACATGGACCTGTTATTTACTTAACTATTATACTTGTAATTGACATTTTTTAAAGCACTTAGCTCATGCTAGCAGCCCCAAAGACATCTTATTTCTAGGTTATTTTTTCTGAAAAAAAGCACTGGTATTTAACTCGTTTTCTTTTACCATCCCCTCTTAAAATAAAGTGCCTTTGTCTTTATTATAGAACTTTGTAAATTACTTCTTAAACTTTATAAATTATGTTAAAGTATTATAAACATTATGTCAACCAAATACTTACTACCCATGTTCTTTTTTTCTTTGCAGTAATTCACATCCCTCTATAAGCCTAGCTGCAAATCTTCCTTTGAGTTCTGGAATTTGCCCCTGTATCTATTCAATGTATTTCCCAGTGTCTTAATTAAGCTGGAATTGCTTTCTGTTGCTTGCAACCCAAAGTATCCTAATCCTGTAAGAAATGTAGAAGGAACCCAGTATTTATTAAATGTTTACTAGATAAGTCTACAAAGTTAATGCTCACCACATCCCTGGGAGTCTGAAGTTCAAAGCATTTAAGTGATTTGAAATAGTCAAGATTGCAGCTCTGAACTCTTGAACTCCAGACCTCAAGCTCCTTTTCTTTTATCATGCTGTAAATTACATCAGAATTAAGAGAATTAAAAAAAAAAGAAAAAGAAAATACTCAGAAATATTGCTCAAAAGCTGGACTTTGACGTCTGTGAATTTAGAGTATACAAATAAACTGTGACGACAGTTGCTTGCTTCTAAAATATATCACCATCTCTTCTAAAGCACTGAACAATAAGTGTTTATTTCTTTATGATCCTGTGTACTCCAATGATTACAAAGCCTACACCATTACCATCATAACTTGTGCAAAGCAGGACAAAGAACAAGTCCCATCCTTTTGTAAAATGCAGGCAATGAACAAGAAACGTACAAAGAATGAAGAAGAGAAGACAATACATGCAGAACTTCAGTTGTACAGTTATGTTGGTGTTTGCTTACTTTAGCTCTCTGGCCACAGGGAAGAGACTCAGACCAAATTAAGAAGGGGAACTTTACGGTCAGAGAGACAGGGATCTCAAAACAGAAAGCCAAGGTGTGCGCGGGCCTGAGAGAGCCAAGAGGGAAAGCCAAAGCCACTCAGGAGATCTCAGCAGGGTGCTGGTGCAGAGCTTCCCACCAATGTACCATTGGGAGGGTGACCTCACTGCTTTTTGTCCCATCTTTGTGTATTTTTGCTTCTCCTTTCACTGCCAGCTACCTTTCTTGCCCAGTGTTCTATGTTTCTCTTAGCTTCATAGCTTCTGTTACAGCTTCTGCTTTCTTGTGACTTCTTTATTCTTAAAGCTTCTCCTACATACTTAGGTTCGTCATGACTCCAGCTCCTCTGCATGGTATCTTTTAGCTTCACCTGGGACCACTAGCAACCTGGTGGGCTCCAGGCTTCCCAATTCAAAGTCTTAGAGCTGGAATTTGATGCCTAAGCTCATCTTTACCTGAGTGGAAGTTTGTTGGTGAGTTGGTTCTTTCGCAGGTCCTCTCACACAGAGCTGCCCAAACTGTGGTTTGGCTGTTGTGCTCAGCCCGATGCAGACAACTCTGGGCAGAGTGTGTGTGTTTGTGTGTGAGGGAGGGAGGGAGAGCCAAGGGGAGTAGTAGAGCCAGGACACAGAGTATAGGAATCACCAGCCTAAGGCCAACTCTCATCAGTGGTAGTAGTGAGGAAAAAGCCCTGGCAGCCACCAGGATGCATGTGCTTAGTCCAGGTTTTGCCTGTAGTCTCTGGGGATTAATAAAACAGCAGCTAATATGTACCAGCCCCTATTGCTTGAAATGTTTTATGTACATGAGCCTATATATGGCTAAAAATAACTTTAGGCAGTAGGCCCCCATTTTGAAGTATCATTCCCATTTCAGAGACAAAGAAACTGTGGCACAGATAGCTTACACTTTTAGCCCCTACAGAGATTAGGAGTTATTAAGGGAGAATTAGGATTTATTACCATTCAGAAAGTGGAACAGGGCAAAGGCATTATTTGTTTTGGTATTTCTAATCCCTGATAAGACTTGAGTATTTTTCAAGCCTCTAAACAAACAAACAGCCAAGGATGCAGGAAAATTAATGGGCAGTGCCCTCAGCACAATATTTAAGATCCAATAAATTATTTCATCCTAGGGGTAGTCTAGAGTAGAGTCTTCTTTCCAAATGAAGGCTGCAAAAAAGGATCCAGCAAAGCAATGAAGGCACAGATTGACAAGGACATTCAGGTCTCCCTCTTTCAACCTGGATTCTGGATTGCAAAAGGGGAACAGGAAAGGACAATTCAGGATCCACTTAACTTTAAGATGTTTTAGGTTCCCCTTCTCCAAGAAGACTACCCAGAATTTCTTCCCCTTTATTTTGTGGCTAGCACCAGAATACCATCCACAGAATAGAAAAAGAAAAAATGATTGTGGTTACACTGAGCTGCTTGTGGCAGGTTCAACTGTGGCAGTGGAGGGGCCCCAGCAGTTGCTGAAATATTAGCATTAGCAATGCAGGCAGATGCCCAAAGCCAAAAGCAGACATGCATCTAGGGCTTTTTTCAGTCTTTGCTGCAGTGGCTGCTGTGTCCTCTTCCTTGTGGTGCTCCAGTCTCTATTCTTTTTGGAGGGCCTGGTCCTGGGTGCCAAGGAGGCTGACAGACTTCTGTAGACTAGTCAAAAACCATTACATCTGGGTGAGTCCACTAAGCGCTCAGAAGGAAGGTAGGACAAAGGCACCCAGGAAACAAGCTGCCAAGTGAGCTGAAACAAAACAGAACTGCATAAAGGGACCACCAAGGTCACAGTGCATTTGGCCAGCTCTACCTAATGCAAACTGAAAAGTTAAGGAAATGGCCTCCCTCTCATACTTCAGTAAATGCCTCCTGTAGCAAATGGTGCTATCTCCTATCCTCTTGAAAACAGTCTGGTGACTGATTTCAGGTTGCACCAAAGCCGCCGTGATAATAAATACACAATTATGTTCAAAATCCATCCCCCATCCTCCTGTCCTTCCTTGCTAGCAAATAGCTGTACTCTCTCACTAGCAACTGCAATTCTTTAATCAGAGAAATTCCTGAGGCTTTTGTTTGTCTTTCTCTCCAGCTTCAGACTATTTGTGTATTTCTGTGCATATGTTTTCAAAGAACAGATTTCCTGCATTAGCAGTGTCACACACCTTACCACATCTATGTTGAATATGTGTCTATCAGTAACAGAATCAGAAAATGAGCCACTGTGCATGTGTGTGTTTTATTGAGACCAAATACCCTAAGTCAGAGTATACCTCTTTTACAGAAGAACCACTGAGATCTAGTAAGTTTTATGTTTTTGTATTTGTTTTGTCTTTAACAGCACAGAGGCATTATGTTTGGAGGAAAAAATTTTGGATTTTAAAAAATAGACACCTACATATGTTTTCTTCATTAGTTACAGGGTTTCTCAGCCTTGGCACATTGAGGCTTTAGGCTGGAAAACTTTGTTGTAAGGGACTATCCTGTGCGTTGAAGGATATCTAACAGCATCCCAGACTCTACCCACTAGATGTTAGTTCAGCTCCTCCCCTCCCCAACTCCACAACCTGGACAAAAAATATATATATATCTGCAAGATTTGCCATATGTTCCCAAGGGGGCAAAAACACCCGTGGTTGAGGATCACTGACCTAGAGTAAAAGAAAGACACAGCAGTTTTACACAGTGGTTACTCAATATATGGATTTAGTTGTGAACAAACTGAAGAGTGTTTCCCATGTCTCTTGAGGAAAAAGCAGAGCATCTAAACTTTTTGGCTAGCATGGTCTGGCCACATGTCAATTCAGATCTCAAACCATGCATCCCCTGCTCTTCTTGCTCTAGCCACACTCTATGGGGTTTAGCTATGGGGTTTAGCACAAGCTGATGCCTCTATGTGGGATGAGCTTCCCTCACCATCTGCACACTAATTCCTGTTTCTCCTTCAGAGCCCACTCAAGTGTCACTTCCTCAGGGAAACGACAGTGACTTCCTCCCTTAATGGATCTCACCCTTTATTACAGCCACTCTGCATATCTCATGCCTCTCCTTAGCTCTTGCCTTGGTTGAACATTTACATTTTTGGGTTTTTGATAAATATTTCTCTGCCTGCCTAGGCTGTGAGCTTCATGAGGGCAGGGACCAGGACCAGGTGTGTTTGCTCTTTGATTCTTGTTTTTTCACCACTGTTGCCCAGTATCCAGCATGGTTCGTGGATCATCTTGAGGTATAGGTATTAGAGTAAGTGAATATATCATTAAATGACTCCAGTGACTGTTTCCTAACAGACTATTTCAAATATCCTTCTTCTATGTTCCAGTTGGTAAAGAGATTTGAATTAAAATATATGCTTATATCAAAAAGATGTCCTTTTATTTTAAAATTTTAACTTAGGTTAGTACGTTCAATTGATCCCTCAAATATGTAGAAAATAGCAAGAATTTGCACATGCTAATTTAGATTAAATTGGCTAATCAGAAAAGCCCAGAGCCATGGTTCTCTAACTTTGGTGCATCACCTGGAGAGCCTGTGGAAACAAATCAGATTGCTGTGCCCAACCTCCAAAGTGTCTGTCAGCTTTGGAGGTTGGGAAAAGGCCTGAGAATTCACATTTTTTAACAAGTTCCCAAGTGATGCCAATAATGCTGCTTCAAGTACCACGTTTTAGGAGCCACTGTCCTAAAACAGGCAAATACATGAAAGCCTGTGGGAATCTGTACTTCTCTTAGTGGTGTTTTATTCTGGACAAAAAAAAAATTTTTTTTTGTAACCGTTTTACTGGAAATTGAGGTTCAAAATGGTGAAAGGACTGGCCATTGCTGCACAGCTAGCTAATATGCGGCAGAGTCAAGAAATAGTTTCCTTTCTGATTGCAAAGCCTCTGCTTTGGTACTCCCATACCCCTCTGTCTCTAAGTTAACTAATCTTTCGAATTGCTAAAGGCAATTGTTAAATATATGGGTCAATCTCCTGGTGAAGCAGGTTTGGGAAACACTGCACTGGCTTTTAAGTTCTGTCTCCCGCTCCGAGTCACAGCTCTGTGGCTGGGATTTCTCCCAGCCCCATCTTCTGGAGTCACGCAGGTTGTTTCATCACTCAACTGACACAAACCGACCTATTTGGTACTTCTTCAGCTGGGATCTTGCCAGAGATAAGCCATAATGTGTGGGAGTTATGCAAAGCTTTAAGGTAAAAAGGGTCTTTTAAATTTATTTTGAGCATCAAATTTTATTCTTTGGTGAGCAATTTAAGACATTAAAAACAGCTGTTATAGACTTGTAAGAGTACTTGTATGTGTATGCTTGAGATGAGCTAATCATTTCCCATCATACAACCCATCTTTTCTGCTGTTGGGGTAATTTCTTTTCAGTTCTTTTCTGCTGTTGGGGTAATTTGGTAACAAGTTTGAAGTGCTTTCTGGTTCAACACATTAGAGTATTCTAATCACATCCAGGGGAACAGTAGGGGTATCCTAGGATAAATTGTTCTTTATCAAGGGTTTAAACACCACTTTCATTCCTGAAAAGCAGATAAATAGTCAACTCAGACATAGTTCCTAATTTCAAGAAGTTATAATGCAGTGGAGCCTAGACTGCCATATAAAATCTAGGATGCCCAGTAAAATATGGGTGGCAGAGTAGCATATCTCATGCAGTACTTAGATATATTTACACTAAAAAGATTATTTATTGTTTGTCTGAAATTCCAGTTTAACTAGAGAGCCTGTTTTCCTCCAGCCTTGAAATCTAGCAGTCCTAAGTGGGGCAAGAGGGCAAATACCCATGCAATTATAATACATTCCAATGCCAGTTGGGCAATGAGCAGTACTTCAGTGGAACTACAAAGGAAGTGGTTTAGAAGAAGCAGAATTCACATCTGGTTGAGAAACTAAAGGAACATGTTGCAGGGGGTGGAACCGGAATTGAGCCTTAAAGAATAAACATGATTTGGAAGAAGCAAAATATGGGAGGGTATTCCAAGCAGAAGGAAAAGATGAGGAGACAGGAAAACATAGAGCAGATTTAGTTCACCTGAGTGTAGATTTTGTGCCAAGGACATAAAGCTGACGAGGGTGATGAAGCCTGAAGCTGGTTGAAGCATTTAGGATTAATCAGTTCCATAGGTTCTAGGAAAACTTGGATGGTTTCATGGGATCTGTGCCTCAAAGAAGGTTAACCTGACAGAGGTCTATAGAATGGACTGAAAAAGAAGATAAACTAGAAGCCTATTCTAATGGCCTACATCAGTTTTTACTGTGGGTCACAGCTTTTTAGCAGGTTGTGAAATCAATTTCATTGTCCATGGCCAGCACTTTTAAAGAATGAAACCAAGAAAAACAGATTAAGAAATATCAGTATATTCAGCAATCATCCCATTTAAGTATTGTTTTAATAAATACTTTGGGTGAGGTGTATATGTGTGTGTGTGTATGTATGTGTCTGACAGGTCATGGTATAAAATGTGTGTTATGCAAAGTCATAGTCCACAATGTTTGAAGGCCATTCTTCTATGCAGAGGATGGTCAGTTGGTTTCTTTGCCTTGTGCACACTAGCTTCTGATGAATCAGTTCTCCCAGTGACTTTGACAGTGGCAGTCCAATGTAGTGTGTGCTCCCTAGGTCAGACCAGGGTGATCATCTGACCCAAGAGGAACCAAGGTATAGACTGGAGTGACACAATCATCCCATCCAGAGGTGAGGTCTTATGAGACATAGTCTGCATTTACATGGAATTGTGGGCTGCAGCCATAAGGGTGTGAAATCTGATAGCTGTGGTCACTTTGGGCCATGGACAAACTGAAGCCACAAGTCGAGAGGGGGAGAAGTCAGCGTGAGAGGGACCACCCAGTCTCCACGAGATGGAGAGAGGAAATCAGGTGAAGTCACTGATGGACAAAGAGAGTAATTTTGTGTTCCACATTTCTACTTCTAGTCCCTGTGTGGCCAGGCTGTTATTTCTAACCCTTGAATATCTGTGAGATTGCCTATTGTGTCTGTTTTGTTTGTAGTAAATTTCCCTTTTTCTCAAACGAGCTGGAGCAGGTCTAGTTCCTTACTACCAACTGGTCTCTCACTAAGGCATACTATTTGGGAATGATGATGTCAATAAATAAGTTCAGGGAAGGAAATATGCACAATCACTAAGAGGACCTGACAGCTGAATTATAATAGTAATAGTAATTATTAGTGATAACAATTATATAATATATATATTTGTATTATATATGTAATATATTACATAAATTAATATATAAATACATATATAATATGTACTCTATATAATATATAATAGAATGTAGTTATAATTATTTATCATCATCATTATTATTATTATTCATTGGTACCTCTGTGTGCCCAGACACAGTAGAATAGATAACCCACAGGTTGTGGTCACCATAAATGTGAATCCTCACCACTACTGTACATGTTCTCTACTTCTTACAAATGTAGACACAGTCTTCAAGAGGTTGGGGAAATAGTCCTGGGTCATCTTTCTAGTCAGTGACAGCAGGAATCTTCCCAGGCCCATCATCCTCCACTCTTAGTGCTTTATTTTAAATCACTTGACATGGCCAGTAAAGGGCCAAGACAAAGCTGAGATGATATAATCCCCAGCCCCACTGACCATGAAAGTAACCCAGACTCTAGCTGTGCTGCTTTTTCCCCTTTTAATTTCTTTATTCAATTTATATTCTGACAATACTCAGTCAGTCTTGCAGCAGGATGTTTCCACACAACCCCAGATGAAGTAGAAATGACTATTATGTAGTTAATTTGATCAAAAATCAAGCCACACAATTTAGGTTTATGAAAAAACTTCTTGAGAAGTGATTTGTCTTCTTTGATTGCTGGGTTCAGTACTGAACTGGCTCCATGTGGAAGATTAACAGGGCCCTGGTTCATGATAGCCCAACCTTCCAGTTCTCTGATTCCCTTGGTCCAATTAATATTGCACCCAGCCCCTTGACCCCTTCTGATGACAATTAAGGGACTACCCAGGGATGCTGGATACTGTCTTTCTGCTCCAAACCTTTAATAGCTCTATTTCCTTCAGGATATAATCCACATGCTAGTATGATATTTAGGTCCCTCTAGACCCTAAAACTGGCCTGAAATATAAGAACCACCCAACTTACATTCTACAGTTGGGCCATGCATGTATGTATTTATGCATGCATTTGTGTAGGGAACATTTATTATGTTCCTACCATGTGTCAAACATGATCTTGCCATTGAGCATTCACAGTTTAATGGTAGTGATGATTATGACTAGTATTCATCAACTGCCTAAGACAGGCCAGGTACTGGGTTAAGCAGTTTATTTGCTCTAACCAATTTTATGTTTATCAAAATGTAGGAGGTGGGCACTATTATCATCTATTTTACAGTTGAGGAAACCAGAACCTAAAGAGGGCATTACTGAACTGGCCTTCCTAAGGGTTACACAGCTAAGTGGCAGAGCCAAGATTCAAACCCAAACCTTTTAAACTCCGGAATCTAAATATTGAATTATTGTTCCCCATGAGATCTGCACTGTTCCTGTCCACAAGCAGCTCACTCTCTAGAAAGACAAATAGATGTGTACATATAACTGCAGCTGTCCTCCCTTATCCATGGGGACACATTCCAAGACCTCCAGAGGAGGCCTGAAACCATGGATAGTAACCAGTCCTATATATACTATGTGTTTCCTTTACGTACATACCTATGATAAAGTTTAATTTATAAATTAAGCACAGTAAGAGATAAACAACAATAACTAATGATAAACTAGAACAACTGTAACAATATACTATAACAAGAGTTATGTGAACGTGATCTCTTTCTCTCAAAATATCTTTTTGTACTATACTTGCCTTTCTTGTGATAATGTGAGATGAGCGAAAGCCATGTAAGATGAAGTAAGGTGAATGACGTAGGCATTGGGACAGTGTTTTTCTGAGGATCATCCACTTCCAGAGCAGAGTTGACCTTGGGTAACTGAAACTGCAGAAAGTAAAATTGTGGATAAGGGAGGAGTACCATGAATGCAAATAGAGAGTATCATGAGGGAAGTGTGGTAAAGGGGTCAGTCTCATCAAATGGGCTTCCTGGTTCCTCCCAAGGACTAGCAGCAAATGCCTAGCCTCTGCCTTTGCTCACTGAATGTCTCCTACTCAGCCAACTTCTCTCAATCTGTCTAATCAAAATGCTGCTCTAAGGCAAATGTTCTTCCTCATAGCTTCCCTCATCCAAGGCAGACATAGCTTATCAAACATGCAGCTTGCTCCTGCCTAACCTGGGTTTACCTTAGAGTTCTTCTCAAGACAGTCTTTAGGGCAGCCATTATTAATTAACTAGAGTTGGCATATAAGATAAATATATTTTGTCTCCCAAAGCTAACCTAACTTTATTCGTTTTATAAATGAGGAAGTTGAGGCTTGGTGAGCTGGCATAACTGGCCTCACGTCACAAGACAAATCAGTGACAGAACGAGTTCTCGAAGTCAGGCATCCTCCCTTCCGACCCCAGGACTCTTCCTCTTGCCCCACACCTTCCGCATTCTTAGCCTGCCAGTTTCATCTATTGCCAATCATGAGAAATGATAATAAATGAAGCCCAAGTAGTCAGAGAGGAAGAAGAGAAGTAAAATGCCAATTACTCAGTACCAACAGACTGGGTGCCTACTTACAAGCTACATAGAGATACACCTATGGAAAATGTCTTTAATTGGAGACAGATTCTGATGAAAGGTTGGCAGTGTTTCTGAAATCCTTGTTTGCATTTAAGTGCACAGAACACTGCATTTATATCATTTCCATGCCATATTTGAGTTGAGGAATATTAAATATTTATTCTTTGTCAATTAGTGAGTAACATGCTGCTCTACTTTCCTGTTTGCTAACACCACTCATTTATTTAGTCCATGGCTGCACTTCCAGTTGGATATTTGAAATCTCACTTTCAGCAGATTCTTAGGTATTTAAAGAAAACTTAAACTTACAAAGGCATAAGAATTACATACCCGTAAGATAAACTACAGGCCTATTCATGGTCATTTAATCCCATGGTGTAGCAGGAAGGGCCTTTAGAGCCAAGGAGATTGGGGTTTGTACCAAAATTTTGTTCTTGGACAAGTTAATTAACCTCTCTGATCCTGGTTCCTCATCTGTCTCAGAGATGCAAGATTGGTGTTAGACAAGAGGAAATATGTTGTGTCTGACATTTCTATTTTCTTGCCAAAAATGTTATTTTTGTCTACTTCATGGCATGTTAATAATAGCCAATAGTTGGTAAGCACTTATTACATTCCAGGCTTTATAGGCCTGTTCATGTGGTCACTATACATGTGTTAATTTGGGCTTCCTTGCTGTGCAAGTGTCTGGGTACCAAGGGCAAGCATCCTAAGAGAGAAAGAGAAGGGTAGGGACAGCGCCAGGCAAGGTGACCTAGCTTAAAAGTCACGTAGCATCATTTGTGCCACACTCTATTGTTTGCAGCAGTGACAAGCCTGTCCAGGTGCAAGGGAGAGAAACGGGCTCCATTTTGGATAGAGTGACAAAGTTCTAGAAGAATGTGCAGGTCCCAAAATTATTACTGGGACCATTTTGGGGAAATATGATCCTACTACAGAATGTAAGTTCCAGGAAGGCAAGAAATTATGTTTTGTTCCTTGTTTGGTTCCTCAGTCTGGGTGAGAACTGACTCTTAGAAGTGCACAGTAAATTTGTATTGAATGAACATTAAGAATGCCAGTTTGTAAGCCTAGTGCCTTGTCAAACTCCTTGTTTTATGTAAAATGGAACTGGGACCCACTAAAAAAATGGATCTGTGCAAACGCAAAGCTAAGACTAAGCCTGAGATCCTGCTTACAGTCTCATGATCTTTCCACACCCCAAATTCTGCCTCTGTTGGATGAAGTTACTAAGAAAATCTGAGAGTAAAAACCACACTGTGATAAAGTGTCTGGCAGTAATGACCAATTTTGGAGCTCCTGGAGAGCTCCTGGAAGTAACAACCCTTCTCCCAACAAAATATCAGTACTATAAATTGCTACTTGTTAAGAAACTTGTGGGAGTACACCATATTCATAGAAATAGCTGGAAACTGAGAGAATAATCATTACAGAATTGATCGCCCATGGCTCAACCCAGTGAGATTTGGATTGCCCTATGTCATGAGGTGCCAATGAACCAAATGCTGTGATTTTTTTTTGGAAGGAATGTTGATTGCCCTTTGAATAAGATTTCAAGGAATTTGAGCCAAAAAACAGTTCCTACATGGGACTCCTGATGGAATTTTATGTAATTCCTGTGCAATACGTGTTTAGAAAGTAACTGCTAGGGTGTTTGCAATGTTTTAGTGTTCTGGCTTCAGAAGACTGCACAGTGTTTATGTCATCCAATTAAACTAGTTTATTAGCAGGTTACTATTAGATGATACTGCTAAATATCATCTAGAGCTATAAGAGAATAAATCAAAGGTCAAAGCAAAGCCCTCAACATTCCCTAGGGCGTACACCGATAAACAAAACAAAACAAGATAAATAAAACAAAATCTTGTGAGCAGCAGAACAGTGGTTATACACATCGATTTTGTTACCAAGTTCCCTGGACTTAAATCACCTCATCCATTACCTATGAGCTCTTTGAACTTTATAAGTTGCTTATCCTCCCTGTCCCATATTTTCTGTAATGGAGATTATTATAGCATATACCTGGATGCTGTTTAGAAAATCATGAAAATTAGCAAATATAAAGCATTCAGGACAGTGTTTGGGACATACAATTCTATGTCTGTTAGCTGTGATTATTATTAGTCAAGGGATTCATCCATCTAAACATTTAATCATCTCCCAACAAAGAATTGATGTCATCATGAACCACTTAGCTAGTAGGTGATAGAGCTGAGACACAGACTCCAAAGTCCTGTATCCAAACTCTATACCTTTACACCCTGTTCTAAGAAGGCTCTTTTTTTCCCCCCCTTTCTGGGAGCTGCATCTATAGTTTTTATTTGTTTAAAAAGCTTCCCGTAATCTGGTTCATTAGACCATTTTTCTGTACACACTGGCAGGTAGGGAGAAGCAAAAGTTGAACTTCCAAGGACCAGTGTCTGAAGTCCATTTCCTGAAATGAGACTGTGGGGAATAGGATGACAAAGTAGCCCATAGAACACACAGACCTCAAAGAATTAAAACTTGGTGGGAAGCATGGGCTGTCTGTCCTTAATACAAAAAAAGGCTTAGTACTCCTGTAACTTCTTGCATCTTTCCAAAAAATCACTTCCAGAATCGGGGGAGGGGACATCAAGCCTTGATAATGACTGAGCAGAAATCTAAGTTGTCAGAACCATATTACTTTATGCAAAACTATATTGCACTCTCTTACCTAATTTCTCCATTGTATTCTAACAACTTTATGAAATCCTGTTTTCATTTCATAGATGAGGAAACAATGGCTCAAAGAAGTTGAGTGACTTGACTAAGGCGACGTAGGAAGAGCAAAGCTGAGATTCAGACTGAGGTCAGCCCAACTTCAAGCCCATGTTATCAAGATCTGGTTGAAGATGTGTCCATAATGCAGAATTCTTATGGTGGCCTGCAATGCCCTGGATGTTCTGGTCCCTACCTACTTCTCTGATCTCTCTTGGTCTTCCTCATGGCATTCCAGCTACACTGGCCTCCACATGATTCCTTGAAGATGCCAGGCCCAGGGCTGCCTTAGGCCATTTCTCCACTCTTGCCTTTGTCCCAAGTATCTGCTTGACTTACCCTCCCATCTCAATGTTTCATCTTTTCAGTGAGTTTCAAACAACAAGCTGCCTCCCTATCCTCCACCCAACCTGATCTCCTTAGCTAGTTCAACTTTTTTTTCTCTTTTCCAAACACTTACAACTTTCTTATATACTATGTAATTCAGTTATTTTTAGGTTTATTGCTTGACTCCCTCTAAAATATAAGCCCAGTGTGTGTAGGGATTCTTAGTTCACTGGTGTATCTCAAGCACCTATAACAGGTACACAGTAAGTGCTTGATAAATAGTCATGAAATTGGAACGAATAGTCCTTCCCTAGATACACATTTTCTCTCTTCTTATCCTTAGATGTTTTCACATGTCTGCATTATGTTCAACAGAAATCCTGCTGATATCTCTTGAGTATTTATTTGGAAAAAATACATCTTATTTACATTTGCATATAGCATTTTCCTTCACAGTCTTTCAGATTATCCTCTTCCCTTCCTTCTTTCCTTCCAAAACTTTATGAACACCTATCAGATACCTGGAACCCTACCACTTTCTGGGGAGGATATGATAAGAATGTCACCATCTTTGACCCCTAGGAGATCACTTAACTGTCTTAGATAAGACCATAAGGAGACCTCAAGACCAGGATTCATTTAGAAGTGATTTATTCAGTGCTCTTAGAAGAAACCATCAAAGGAGAGGGGATGAGGTAAAAGCAGTCAGAGGTGCCATTTCAGACAAAAATCTCAGCCTGAGACTGGTCCTTAGCCAGACAGGTCTGGACACTATAAATTATCTCTCAGAGTTTGTCCCTACCAGAGGCATGAGAGCTGGACTTTCATACCCAACATCAGTCCATCTTAGACTAAAGAGCTCCCTGGGGGTTAAATAAACACCCCTAGGCACTTCTACTTCTCTACCTGAAGCCGCTCTGGGAGCTCCAGGCCAGAGCAGATAGGGGAGGGGTCCAGGTAAAGGGGGTTCTAGGGCACCTGGGTAGAGTGCAAACAATGTCCACTCCACAAATTGTCTTTAGCATGCAGTTTGGAACTTGAACACTTTCTATTTGGTTCTTTACACTGTCTCCCCATTCCCTCCCTGATCCCTGCCTCATGTCTTCCATATTTCTTTCTTTTCTCCCTAGAGATATATTTATTGAGCACCTATAATACACCAAGCCTTGGGCTGAATATTAGCCCTGCCCTCATGGAGTCCAAGGCTGCTGCTGTTCACTGAACCGTGTCATGTACCTTTACCGCATGAATTACTGTAGCCAAAATCAACCCCATTCAACATTTATTCTACTGAATGCTTTAACCAATTAGAGGACTTCCCATTACCTTCTTTTAAAATATATTTGATTTCATCCTTTCTGGTGCAGTGAGTATCTGTTAGGCTGTTTATAATTTCTGCCAGTTTTGTGTCATCTGTCATTGATGAAAGTGTTGACAAAATCACACCAAAGACACATATCTATATATGGACTTCTAGGCTGGCACAGATGAAGTTGAATAGCATTTGTGGAAGCACATGCTTAATCTACTCTACCTACCTAAACTACTGTCCTGTCTCTCTTTCTGTCGTTTTTGAATTTCATGACAAGTTTAGTCACATTCATTTGATACAATCCAGACTTGCTCTATCTCCAATAGTCTCCTGACTTTCCAGACGAGTGAACTTCACAGAATTTATTGGGATTTTTTTCTTCCTTTTAATCTGTATTACAAATCATCTCCAAATTAATCTTTTTGAAATGTAATCTTTTATTAATTTATTCCTACCACTACCAATCATTCCTTTCTCTCTCCTACTTCCTCAACTCACTCATCAAGTATTCCAATTAGACAATAATAACATTCTAATTAAAGGCAATATTTCCATTTCAATGGGAGTAGGGAACTGTTGTGATTTCTCTGCTTAAGGTAGAAATGTCTTAGGTATGTACTGTTTGACCAGAAAAACAAATATCCCTTACAAACTACATGTTACCCTTTGACTCTTGCTTTATTTAAAGCTATTTAAATAGCAGGAGAATAGTGATCCCAGGAGCAGCAAATAGCATCATCTAGATGTAGAGACCCTCCTATGGCATGTGGTGGGAAAATAGATATGTGCAGTTGTTTTGTACATAGAGCACTGAGACTTAGACAACTGACTCTCATGGAAAGCTTACCATTGTACAACCTTCTTGTAGCTTGTTCTATTAAGACTTTATGAAATAATTAGTAACCACTATCCAAAACATATTTTAAATAGTTGATAATATAATATTGTATCAGTTTCAGATGTGCAAAGTAGTGATCTGACAATTGCATACATTAAAAAATACCACAATAAGTGTAGTTACCATCTATCACCATACAAAGTTACTACAATATTATTGACTGTATTCCCTATGCTGTACTTTTCACCCTCATGACTTACTCATTTTATAACTGGAAGTTTGAGCCTCTTAGTCCTCTTTACCTATTCTTCCCCACACCCCTCCATGGCAACCACCAGTCTGTTTTCTGTATTATGAGTCTATTTCTGTTTTGTTTCTTACTTTATTTTAGAGTCCATATGTAAGTGAAATAATATGGTATTTGCCTGCCTGGTTTATTTCACTGAGCACAATAGCCTCTAGGTCCATGCATATTGTCACAAATCGCAAGAATTCATTCTTTTTTTCCCCCTAGTCCATGTATTTATTTATTTATTTTTAATTTTGTTTTACTTTATTTTGGGGGTATATCATTATTTTTTTTGATTTTTTGATTGAAGTATAGTTGATACACAGTACTATATTGGTTTCAAGCATACAACACAATGATTCAACAGTTAAACACATTTTTAAACCCTCACCCCAACTAGTGCAGTTGATGTCAACATACAAAGATGTGACAGAACCACTGACTGTATTCTTAATGCTGCACTTCTATCCCCATGACCAACTTATATTACAATTGAGATTTTTGCCTCTTTCTTCCCCTCACCCACCCCACCCACACACCCTAACTCTTCCACCAGGGTAACCACTTGTCACTTCTCAGTGTTTATGAATCTACTGTTGTTTTGTTCATTTTGTTTTGTTTTGTTTTTAGATTCCACATGTAGTGAAATCATATGTTATTTGTCTTTCCCAACCTGGCTTATTTCACTTAGCAAAATACTCTCTAGGTCTATCCATGTTGTTGCATGGATTTGTTTTTTATGGTGAATAATAGTAAACTCAAAATAGATTAAAGACCTAAATGTAAGACATGAAACCACAAAACTCTTAGAAGAAAATAGGCAAAAATCTCTTGAACATAAGCATGAGCAATTTTTTTCTGGATACATCCCCCTGAGCAAAAATGAACAAGTGAGGCTACATCCAACTAAAAAACTTCTGTACAACAAAGGAAACCATCAACAGAACAAAAAGACAACTTGCAATATTGGAGAATATATTTATAAATGTTTTATCTGATATAGAGTTAACATCCCAAATATATAAGAACTCACATGACTCAACATCAAAAAAAAATAGCCTGATTAAAAAAATGGGTGGATGACCTGGACAGACATTTTTCCAAAGAAGAAATACAGATGACCAACAGGCACATGAAAACATACTCTATACTGCAAATCACCAGGGAAATACAAATCAAAATCACAATGAGATATCACCTCACAGCAGTTAGAATATACACTATCCAAAAGACAAAAATAACAAGTGTTGGCGAGGATGTGGAGAAAAGGGAACTTTACTACACTGTTGGTGGGAATGTCAATTGGTGCAGCCACTGTGGAAATCAGTACAGAGGTTCCTCAAAAAACTATTATTTGTATATATATGACATATTTGTATATACATTTATAGACAATGGAACATTACTCAGTCATAAAAAAGAATGCATTATTTATCCATTCATCTATTGATGGGTGCTTAGGTTGCTTCCATATCTCAGCTATTATAAATAATGTCACAATAAACATAGGGGTGCATATATCTTTTTGATTCAGAGATTTTTTGTGGGGGGTAAATTCCTAGCTAGGTGTAGAACTACTGGGTCATATGGTATTTCTATTTTAAGTTTTTTGAGGGACCTCCATATTGCTTTCCATAGTGGTTGTACCAATTTACATTCCCACCAACAGGG
The DNA here is from genome assembly GCA_032199065.1 of Smutsia gigantea. Classification (NCBI taxonomy): domain Eukaryota; kingdom Metazoa; phylum Chordata; class Mammalia; order Pholidota; family Manidae; genus Smutsia; species Smutsia gigantea. The sequence continues at coordinate 36,374 of JAVSCE010018611.1, read as the reverse complement.
CATGAGGGCTCCCTTTTCTCCACATCTTCTCTAACACTTGTTACTTCTTGTCTTGTTGATATTACCCATTCTAACTAGTATGAGGTGATATCTTATTGAATTTGAAGCTCAGTAACATTGAATAACTTGTCAAAAAGGCCACCTATGTTGGCAAGGAGCAAAATGGAATTCAAAAAGAAGCTAACTGACACTACTGCCTTCTGTCTTCATCCCTGGCTATACCGACTCAATATATTTTCTTTTAGTGGAAGTGGGAAATAGAAATTAATTGTTAATTTCCTAGACTTCTCCCATTAAAAAAAAGGAAAAAGTGGTTATACTTTGCATCTTTATCCATAAAGAACTATACTATACCAATCATCTATTGCCACAATAATGCAGAAGAACAAACAGCCCCAAAACTTCATTGATATATGGTAATTAATATTTATTTGTGCTCATAAGTCTGTGGGGCAGCTAAGTAGTTCTGCCTATCTGGGCTGAGCTCAGCTTAATTGAACTGGGTTACTCATACGTATGTGGTCAGGTGATGAGTTGGCTGGGGGCTGGCTAGTCTAGGATGGCCTCTTCTCCATGTGATCCCTCCTTACAGTAGGCTAGCCTGAGCTCTTTCTCAAAGTATGTTAGGAGTCCAGAAGAGGCTGTGGAAGCATGTAAGCTGTCTTGAGAAGCCCCAACTCAGAAACTTAGTCTTCCACATACTACTAGCCAAAGCAAGCTACAGGGCAGTCCATATTCACAGGTGGAGAACTCAACACCCTTTCTTGATGGGAATTGCTACAGAGGCACATTGCAAAGGCAAGAGGTACGAGGGGGCAATTAATAAGGGTCAAAAATGCCACCCACCTACCACAGATACTTTCATGTTTCCTTCTTCATACATGTCCTCTTCTTCGTATGAAAGGCCTTCAAGACTCTGTCTTCACCTTGCATATCTGATGTTATTTACCTTTATTCTCCCACATGAGCCTTCATCCTGGCTAGCTCAAGGCACCTGCCTCTGCCTCCATGCTCCCTGTCTTATTTCCAAGGAGCAGTGCTGTTCTCCTCCCTCTCACCCATTCTAGCATTACTCATTCTTCCAGTCCTGGCTCAAGTCTTAATCTCCTCCCTGTAGCGATCCCAGACTTCTCTTTAGTCCTCCCTTCCTCAACACTTATTAACACTGGTTAATAACTGAAAGTCATTCAGGCCAAGTATGTTTCTGATTCTAGTGGTTAAATAAATGTTAGGTATAATAATAAATAAGTAAATAAATAAATATTAGCCATAAATAAATGCTATGGGGAAATTTTTAAAACCCACTGGCCATGCCTTGAAGAAGATTGCAGAGAAAGAAGACCATAAAAGGAAGCAGTATATAATACTTTGGCAAAGTATCACAGACAAACCTGGGTTTGAATCCCTGCTTACCCACTTACAAGCTGTGTGACTGAACCAGTTATGCAGACTCTTTGAACCTAAAATGTATAGTCTGTTAAATAAAATACTTTATCTGTAGAGTTTTCTTAGGGATTTAACTAGATAATATATATAAAGCAGTCAGCATGGTTCCTAGTACATAGTGGTCAGTAAACGTAGCTATACCTATAGCTACCAGAACTAATAATCTTCCCTTATGTTAATAATTTATTCATTTTCTATGTTTCCACCAATACCTTTGCATGAGGTAAGTCAGATTCACCAAGCCATTCACTGGCCTCTTTATTTTGACTATACTGATGAGTTACACTAGAAAGAACCTTTGCTTATTTGATTAAGGTGTTACTTAAAGTGTCAAGATTTACTAATCAGAAAACAGAAGAAATGAAATCTATTTTTTATGGTATTGTATTTAGTCATCCTAGCTTGTTTCATCACATTTCATTAGGATCTAAATGCTAGTCTAACCTTGGCTGTTTGGCACTGTTAGTCATGATGATTGATCACCTTCTGAGATCTGAGTCTTCTACATGCTCCTAATATGAGCAGTGTCTTCCTGGAATAACCTGTTTCTCTCCAAAAGATTTCCACATCCAGATGATTAGAAACACACTAGTGTTCTGAAACAAAACATTTGCCAAAAAATTTACAATGTGCAACATATTTGGCTTAAACCCTGGAAAGAACACAGTGGTAAATAGAATTTCTCTGAGTTAGAACTGGATTGTATGATCAGCAGGGCCAAGAGCCACAGTTAAATTGTTAACCAATACATACTCAACTATAGCACAGTGCCTGGCACCCAGGACACCATCAATAACTTTGTGTGGGATGAATGAATGAATGAATGAATGAGTGAATGAACTGATTCACTCATTAGATTATAATAAAACCCAGTTTCCAATGAGAAAAATATCACAGGTTTTAAGCCACTCTGAACCCATTAAGGATGAAGACAGGATATCAATTAATTTATTAAAATCCCCAGTTTACCAGTTTAGTGGCTCTCCCAAGAAAAGGAAAGATTAAATTACAAAAAACCACCTTAACAATCTTCCTCTAAGGATTTTCCCCCTTCTAGTCTATACTACAAATAACTGTGAAATTAATCTTCTTGAAATTTAATCTTTTATTAATTTATTCCTAGCCCCACTTACATTTTTTTCTCTCTCCTATTTCTTCAACTCATTCATCAATTCATTCAATTAGATGATAATAACATTCTATTAAGGGTAATGTTTCCATATCGGTGGAAATAGATAACTTGTGATTTCTGTGTCTGAGGTTAAAACGCCTTATTTATTCACTGTTTGACTAGAAAGACAAATATCCCTCACAAACTGTATATTTACCCTTTGACTCTCTTTTTATTAAAAGCTATTTAAATAGTTAGAAGGAGAATGGTGATCAAAGGAGCAAATAGCATTCATCCAGATGTTTAGATCCTCCTATGGCATGTGGTAAGAAAATAGATTATGTGCAGCTAGTTTGAAAATAGAACATTGAGATTAAGACAACCAACTCTCATGGAAAGCTAAATTTTGTCAACCCTCTTAGAGTACCTTGTTCTACTATTAATAGCTTATGACACAATCAGTAACCATTTCCCTGAACTTGATACCCTTAATGATAATAACACCTACCATTTAGTGAGTATTTATTTGTATGTTAGTCACCATGTTAAAGGTTCTGTATCTATTACTTTATTTAATCCCCACCTCTCTATGAAGTTGTTGCTGTTGTAATCCCAGTTTCATAAGTGAGGAACCTAAAATTCAGATTGAGTAATTTGCCTAAGGTGACCCACAAAGCAAGGAGCAGAATAGCATTCAGAAAGAAACTGCCTGACACTACCGCCTGCTCTCTTAATCTCTGGCTATATTAACTCCATTTATTTTGTTTAAATGGCAGATGGTTGGAAAGATAAATAGCATCACTATTTCAACATGTCTTCTTTGATTCATTCTATAAAAATGGAAAGCCACTACACTGGACACTTAACCACTCTGATCAATGAGTGTTGGCAAAGAAAAAAGGGAGTGAATGTGAAATTTTTTAGTCCTGAACATGTACCAGGTACTGTGTTAAGTGCTTTCCATAGTTATCTTTAATTAACACATCAGCACTGCCCTCAACACACAGTGCCTACCACAGAAAAAGTATCCATTAAATAAATGTTGGATCAGCCAAACTAATACTTCAAAGTAGGGAACATGAGGTGATAGATCTGGAGGGGATTACCCAAAGATTCCCCCCTCTTTATTACTTTCCACAAAATTTGTAGTGACTCACCTTCTCTATCAGGACAGCTGTGAAAATATTCTTCATGAACATAGATTATTAGACAGAAAAACAATAATGCAAAAATGTGAAAATATTTTAGACAGTAGATTAGCTTAAGTTTACTTCTATAAATCACCAGAAATAATGGCCAGAAATGTGTTAGTCAAAACATGAAGTATGAGCAGGATCTGGCACAGTGTCCAGAGTAAAGTTTTACAGATTACTGATTACTTGTCAAGGGAGGGGTTCCCAGGTACTGACAGGATGGCTAGAGTCGTCCCACTGACATGAAGAGGTGAAGGGAGCTTGTCTTTAGAAGAGAACCCAGCCCCTTCCCAGATAGCCATATGAAGCCATCCTTTGCAAACACTTGGCTCACAGTCAGGCATCCTTCTCACCTCTACCCCTTTCTATTTATTCTCCAGGTGCATCCTTCTCACCTCTACCCCTTTCTTTTTATTCTCCAGGTATTTGTGGATAATGAAAGGAGAAAGAAAACCAGAAGCAGCTATCTCTATTTTTAGATTACTTCATTCCTGGCTCTTCTTGGGGTAACAGCAGTTATCTACAAAGGAAACAATTCAGAATTAAGGGCTTTGAAAGTCAAATCCAGGAAAGAAGCCATATCACACATTTTACAGATGAGAAAATGGAAGCTCAGAGTAGGTAAGTAACTTGCTTGAGGTCATATAGTAAGTGACAGAGCTGGAATTTGAGTTGAGATCCCTTTGCCTCCAAATTGTTTAATTTACTTAATATAAATTGTTTAATTTACTTAATATAAAAAGCTTACCAAAATGAATGTTCAATTTGGAGTTCAAAACAGATCTAATGGAGAGGTGGTAACAAAAATCCAGCAGCAAGATTGATGATGGATATTCGGCTTTGACAAGGACTTCAGCACTTACATAGCTGGAGCTAAAACAACAAATTGGGGTGTGGAGCTTATGGGGTAACACTAAACAGATTGTTGAAAGAACCTTATTAAAGGAAACTACTAGTATTTATTTGTAAGGCACTGGATGTGGGTGAGGCACAAGAAACCAATTTCATACAGTATGCCAAGCTGGTGTAAAACTGTTTGAGTATTTTGGAATTGGAGTTTATTTGTAAAATTATTTGTAAATTATTTGTAAAATTATTTAAATCAGAAGTAAGACTGTATGCCTAGCAGAAGGAAAATATTACTAGCCAGAAACATCCCCTTCTTGGTGGTCGTGACCTCCTACAGTTAAATGATTAATATAAAGGGACAAAAACAAAAACATTTGCAGAGTCCCAAGAAACATTTTGTCCTCATAAGAGCCACAAAAACAAAACAAAAACAAAAGAAGTCAATAATGCAACAACTCAAGCCCACTTCAAATAAATAAACTTTGATAAAGTTCTGGGTAGATTAAAATATTTTCTGAAGTAAAGGAAGACTGGGAAATTATCACAGCACTCAGGAAATTTGGGGCATTTCTAGAGATTTGGGAGGCATAATAACTAAATGCAATGTAGATCCCTAAGATGGTTACTGGAACAGAAAGAGGACATTAGTGAGGAAACTGGTGAAATCCAAATAAAGGCTGGAACTCAGTTCATAGTAATGTGCTGGTGTCAGTTTCTCAGTTTTGACGAATGCATCATTGTCATATGCAATGGGGGAACTGGGTGAGGGGTAGGTGGGAACTCTCTGTAGTTGCAAACCTTTACAGCTTTTCTGTAAATCTAAAATTATTGCAAACTTAAGAAGTTTATTTTAAATACCCCTTATAGCCCTCTGCAATAATTTTGCAATGCTCTTCCAATTCAGTGTTCTCTTCCTCAGCCTCTTAGCAACCTGTATCCTGTGACAAGTGGTGGGGTTACAAGAGAGGAGGAGGAAGCAAGCAAGTGAACGTGATCCTTGTTCTAAATCAAGGGGCCCTGCCCACCAGGGGCTCCTCCCAAAAATTTGTATTCTCTTGTTAGTATTTGGTGTCTTGGGATATATAACACCCACTTGTGAACATGGGAAATAATCCAGTTTGTACTGTATCGGCATTTAAGCATATTGCATAGTCCGTTAAGTGTTGTGCCTGGTTTCAAGAATCAATGATCATAAAAATGGTTATATTATATAAATGTACACATCCCATAAGGAAAAAGGCTGAATTTCCTGACAAAAAAAACAATGTGGGAAAACCCTAACCATGGATATGGAGATCTTGAAAGTTAGACTACTCTGGTGTCTAACTTAGAGATCAAAGAGGGGAAAAAAAAGAAAAAACCTGGCCAAATTTGGGCTTCTCAAGAGAGAAGAGGGAAACCATAAAAGCTCTAAAACTGGCAAAAATCCAAAACACATTCAAGGCATTGGATACTGTTTTCCGAAAGGTTTATTACTTAACATCTACTAGTTACTTACTAAACCCCACTGTGTGCTAACTGGTCTCATGTATATACATGATACCTTTCACTTACAGAGTGATTTTTAGAAAACGTGTCTATTATAAATTGCCCACCAGAGGCACCTTAGTTGCTAAAATACATGTGATGCCCAAAAATGTGAGAAAAACTAAGATGCAAGCTGAATTCAGTGTAAACTGAGGAAAGTATGTAAATTCTAACATGTGATAGACATACGAATGGACTTTTGATTTAAAATGTAATGTGACAGGGAATATTCCAAGGATCCTTTGTAATGTGTCTGGGATAAAAAGAGTGCACACTCTTCATCATTTTACATCTACCTATATATATATTTTTTACCATAACTCTTTTTCAAAATCAATGAAAAATATAATTTAAAAACTAAATTGCTCAATTCTTTACCTACAAGCCAAAGAATTGAGTCAATTAATGTAATATTATCTCAGTTTGAAATACTAAAAAATGAAATTTTTTTGAGAAAAGAAAACAAACAAAGAAGGAGAGGATCAAAGGAGGAAGGGAAAGAGAGAGAACAGATCTGTTATAAACAGACACTGCTAGGGGCTTAATTTAACATTTCTTTTCTTCTTCCACTCAAAATACTTAAAATAGCATTCCTTTCCAAGAATACTGAGTTTGGGAAACACACCCACAGTCATATAATGCTTTCTAAGAGGGAAGAAAAATAATACATTTGTCTATGTGGTGCTTGTGCTTGTTAGACAGTCACCATTCTACTGGTCTCAGTGAAGATGCCACCATGAAGGAGAGCTTTAACAGCTAACAGCTCACCTCCTCCCTTTACTTAGGGTTTGTTATTTGTTTCAGTCATAAAATGTTCGTTCTGAAGATGAGAAGAATCTCAGCAGTCCCTGTGCTGGTCTCCAAGATAACTCTGGCCAGGAGTGACATACAGGCAGTCTTTGCCTTAAAACGCCCTCTTCCCCTTTATTATTTAATTAATTTTGTTGGATTTTTTAAAAGTGTAAATATGATATGTACTTATAGTAACAAGTCAAACAAAGTTAATAATATGTCCTTCACTACAAATATCCCTACCCATACCCTCTGGGTAACCAAACCAATGTTAATAGGTTTATTGAAATTATTCACATGGTATCTAGACTCATTCAAACATGTGAAAACATAAGTGCTCTTAATAAGTTTTAGACACAATATTTTACAAAAATGAGATCATATCCCTCACTCTACTCTGCAACTTGTTTTCTTCATTTGACAAATATATAATGAACATGTCTCCAGGCCAAAGCATATACATCTGACTTACTCTTTTTGTCTACAGCTATGTAACAGTTCATTGTATAAATGGGTAATAATGTAATAATTTAATCAACCAATTAACCATCCTTCTATTGTTGGACCTTGTTTCTAGTTTTGTTTTCCACTACAACAATGTTAAGATAAATATCTCTATTTATATATTCAATATCTACATTTTTATATATGCATAGATAGTTTATTTCTGTAAGAGAGATACCCGAAAATGAGATTATTGGCTAAGAAAGCAACCCACTTTGCAATCCAGATGTAGAGACAGTTATAACTACCAGAATCCATTTTCCCTCTTTTAATATTTGAGACAACAGAAAAAGACAAAAATCAGCAGAATCCTAAGTGAATTTACTGGCACAAACACCCTGCACATCACAGGACGAAGCAAAGTCTCCAACTGAGCTTGAAGGAAAGCTTTTCATAGAGATTTCATAAATCAAAATGTGAAGGTAACTTCACTAGGCCCTTTTCCACCACGGCCCGTTCTCATCACCATGACAACATCTAAGTAAAGGGAGTAGGAAAAGAGGTTTCTAATAGTGCCTTAGCCAGGGTGCTTGCCTCCTCTTTGGAATGCTAAGACTTACCCATCCCTAATTATTCCTATTTTGAAGAATCAAGGTACCTAAATGTTAAGAAAGTCAGACTTGATCCTTCTTTTTTAGGGGGCAGGGGCTGGGGCAGCCTTTGAAAAGAGCAGTTTTCTAAATAATTAGTTAGGGGTAACACAAATAACAAAAGGAGAGCCATTCTTTATCTACAGGGTGATATTAAACTCTTTGATCTAAGGAAGGCTTTCTAGAGAAAGGGGAGAAAGTCATTCTCTTAAAATGGAGCCCAACTGAGATCTCAGATTCCTTATGATGAATATCAATTTCTGTGATTATTAATGTGATACCTCAACAGAAGACTTGGCACAGAGATGCTATGAAAACAGATTAGCCACCTAAGGGCTTTCCAAATGCCTAGGGAAGAATTTGTGTTAATAAAAGCTGTAGTTGGAATCTTGTCATAGCCACTTCTGCTCAACTCAGGGGGAAACTATTTGGACTTGAACTCAGAAGATACAGGTAACATTTAGTGAGTCAATGCTTCCATTTCCTTCTTCAAAATGGGGCTAATACTGCCCCCTGCTCTCTACCTCACTGTACTCAAACAAATACCATATGTGAAAAAATACTGAAGCCAATGTAAGAGGTTGAGAACACATCTCTGACTGTGGCTTTCCTGGTTACTATTGGCTGATCTTGATCCCATTACTTGCTCTCTGAGCTTCAGCTTCCAAAAAGGGGATAATATACCTACTCTTATGTCTGATTAAAGAATGAGATGGGATCATGCCTTCAAAAGTACAAGCATAGTGCCATAGTGAGATCTTAGTAAATGAGAGCTATTATTGGTAAAGTGCCACTTGAATATCATAATTCCTTAAGGAAGCTTTAACTTTTCTCTGAGATCACTTAAGTATTGCTTCCATTCAGTAGCTGTTTTTCTTCCTCTCCTTAAGGCCCATTTGCCCTGTCTCTGAAAGATAAGTAGGGGCCTGGGTGCTAGAATCAAGGCTGCAGAAAAGGTTTGGGAACATAAGATCCAGTTTATGCTTTGGCTAGAAGCCAATTCTCAGGAGCTCCCAGGGTGCCTACACAAGTCACAGTGTGAACATCGTGTTAACTCTGGATTGCTCTGCACCCAGAACAAACCAAGGTATCAGAGGGCAACAAATAGGACCAGATGTAAGCAGAGATATATCCTTTGATCCACTTTGAGATGAATTATGTGAGTTTGGACAGTTAAGGAATGAGCAAATGCATTCTTTTGTCTTGGCCTTTCACTGGTTGCCATAACATATTGCTCTCTGTTTATTACCCTTAAGATCAGAAAGTAGAGATTATCTGTCTGAATAAATATTTCCAGAACAAGTATGAAGGACAATTTATACCTAGCTGGGATGGGGCAGGATGGGGTGAGGGACAGCTTTGGTCTTAGGCCATAGATAAGAAGGTCATGGTCAAAATGATGCTCACATGAGGGAGTCTGGATGGCCCTTATAACATGGTGATAGAGGGCTGAGAGACCCACCTGGAGATGCACAATCTAAGACACTTACAAATAGTAATAGTATTATCTGATATTATATTTCCCTTTTCGGCATTATGATTCTCTTCCTTAAGTCTGTTAAATACCACAGCCTGGTTGTCACTTTTTTTTTCTTTTGGTATCATTAATGTACAATTACACGAGCAACACTATGGTTACTAGACTCCCCCTATTACCAAGTCCCCACCACATACCCCATTACAGTCACTGTTCATCAGCGCAGTATGCTGCTATAGAATCACTACTTGTCTTCTCTGTGCTATACTGCCTTCCCCATGCCCACCCCCCCCACACTATGTGTGCTAATCGTAATGCCCCTTTTTCCCCCTTATCCCTCCCTTCCCACCCATCCTCCCCAGTCCCTTTCCCTTTGGTAACTGTTAGTCCATTCTTGGGTTCTGTGAGTCTGCTGCTGTTTTGTTCCTTCAGTTTTTTCTTTGTTCTTATACTCCACAGATGAGTGAAATGATTTGGTACTTGTCTTTTTCGGCTTGGCTTATTTCACTGAGCATAATACTCTCTAGCTCCATCCATGTTGTTGCAAATGGTAGGATTTGTTTTCTTCTTACGGCTGTATAATATTCCATTGTCTATATGTACCACCTCTTCTTTATACATTCATCTACTGATGGACACTTACATTGCTTCCATTTCTTGGCTATTGTAAATAGTGCTGCAATAAACATAGGGTGCATATGTCTTTTTCAAACTGGGCTGCTGCATTCTTAGGGTAAATTCCTAGGAGTGGGATTTCTGGGTCAAATGGTATTTCAATTTTGAGTTTTTTGAGGAACCTCCATACTGCTTTCCACAATGGTTGAACTAATTTACATTCCCACCATCAGGGCAGGAGGGTTCCCTTTTCTCCACATGCTTGCCAACATTTGTTGTTTGTGTTTTGGATGTTGGCCATCCTCACTGGTGTGAGGTGATATCTCATTGTGGTTTTAATCTGCACTTCTCTCATGATTAGTGATGTGGAGCATCTTTTCATGTGCCTGTTGGCCATGTGAGTTTCTTCTTTGGAGAAGTGTCTATTCATGTCCTCTGCCCATTTCTTAATTGGATTATTTACTTTTTGTTTGTTGAGGTGCGTGAGTTCTTTATATATTTTGTATGTCAACCCCTTATCGGATACATCATTTATGAATATATTCTCCCATACTGTAGGATGTCTCTTTGTTTTACTGATGGTGTCCTTTGCTGTACAGAAGCTTTTCAGCTTGATATAGTCCCGCTTGCTCATTCCTGCTTTTGTTTCCCTTGCTCAGGGAGATATGTTCATAAAAAAGTCGCTCATGTTTATGTCCAAGAAATTTTTGCCTATGTGTTTTTCTAAGAGTTTTATGGTTTCATGACTTACATTCAGGTCTTTGATCCATTTGGAGTTGACTTTTGTGTATGGGGTTAGACAGTAGTCCAGTTTCATTCTCTTACATGTAGCTGTCCAGTTTTTCCAACACCAGCTGCTGAAGAGGCTGTCATCTCCCCATTGTATATCCAAGGCTCCTTTATCAAATATTAATTGAATGTATATGTTTGGGTCAATGTTTGGATTTTCTATTCTGTTCCACTGGTTTGTGGGTCTTTTTTTGTGCCAATACCAAATTGTCTTGATTACTGTGGCTTTGTAGTAGAGCTTGAAGTCAGGGAGCATAATTCCCTCTGTTTTATTCCTCCTTCTCAGGATTGCTTTGGCTATTCGGGGTCTTTTGTGGTTCCATATGAATTTTAGAACTATTTGTTCCAGTTTATTGAAGAAAGCTGTTGGTATTTTGATAGGGATTGCATTGAATCTATACATTGGTTTAGGTAGTATAGCCATTTTGACAATATTTATTCTACCTAGCCAAGAGCATGGGATGAATTTCCATGTGTTAGTGTCTTCTTTAATTTCTCTTAGGAGTGTCTTGTAGTTTTCAGAGTATAGGTCTTTCACTTCCTTCCTTAGGTTTATTCCTAGGTATTTTATTCTTTTTGATGCAATTGTGAATGGAATTGTTTTTCTGATTTCTCTTTCTGTTAGTTCATCATTAGTGTATAGGAAAGCAACAGATTTCTGTGTGTTAATTTTGTATCCTGCAACTTTGCTGAATTCAGATATTCTAGTAGTTTTGGAGTGGAGTCTTTAGGGTTATTTATGTACAGTATCATGTCATCTGCAAATAGTGACAATTTGACTTCTTCTTTACCAATCTGGATGCCTTGTATGTCTTTGTTTTGTCTGATTGCTGTGGCTAGGACCTCCAGTACTATGTTGAATAACAGTGGAGAGAGTGGGCATCCCTGTCTTGTTCCCAATCTTAGATGAAAAGCTTTCACCTTCTCACTGTTAAGTATGATGTTGGCTGTGGGTTTGTCATATATAGCCTTTATGATGTTGAGGTACTTGTCCTCTATACCCATTTTGTTGAGAGTTTTAATCATGAATCATGAATGGATGCTGAATTTTGTCAAATGCTTTTTCAGCATCTATGGAGATGATCATGTGGTTTTTGTTCTTCTTTTTGTTGATGTGGTGGATGATGTTGATGGATTTTCGAATGTTGTACCATCCTTGCATCCCTGGGATGAATCCCACTTGATCAAAGTGTATGATCCTCCTGAAGTATTTTTGAATTCGGTTTGCTAATATTTTGTTGAGTATTTTTGCATCTACGTTCATCAGAGATATTGGTCTGTAATTTTCTTTTTTGGTGAGGTCTTTGCCCGGTTTTCGTATTAGAGTGATGCTGGCTTCATAGAATGAGTTTGGAAGTATTCCCTCCTCTTCTATTTTTTGGAAAACTTTAAGGAGAATGGGTGTTATTTCTTCTCTATATGTCTGGTAGAATTCAGAGGTGAATCCATCAGGTCCGGGGGTTTTGTTCTTGGGTAGTTTTTTGATTACCACTTCAATTTCGTTGCTGGTGATTGGTCTGTTTAGTTTTTCTGTTTCTTGTTTGGTCAGTTTTGGAAGGTTGTATTTTTCTAAGAAGTTGTCCATTTCTTCTAGGTTTTCCAGCTTGTTAGCATATAGATTCTCATAATATTCTCTTATAATTCTTTGAATTTCTGTGGGGTCTGTTGTTTTTTTTCCTTTCTCATTTCTGATTCTGTTTATGTGTGTAGATTCTCTTTTTCTCTTAATGAGTTTGGCTCGGGGTTTCTCTATTTTGTTTGTTTCAAAGAACCAGCTCTTGGTTTCATTGATTTTTTTCTATTGTTTTATTCTTCTCAATTTTATTTATTTCTTCTCTAATCTTTATGATGTCCCTCCTTCTGGTGACTTTGGGTCTCATTTGTTCTTCTTTTTCCAATTTCAGTAATTGTGTCTTTAGACTATTCATTTGGGAATGTTCTTCCTTCTTTAAAAAGGCCTGGATTGCAATATACTTTCCTCTTAGAACTGCCTTTGCTGCATCCCACAGAAGTTGTGGTTTTGTGTTGTTGTTGTCATTAGTCTCCATATATTCTTTGATTTCTGTTTTGATTTGGTCGTCAACCCATTGATTAATTTGGAGAATGTTGTTAAGTCTCCATGTATTTCTGAGCCTTTTTGTTTTCTTTCTAAAATTTATTTCTAGTTTTATGCCTTTGTGATCTGAGAATTTGGTTGGTAGAATTTCAGTATTTTTGAATTTACTGAGGTTCTTTTTGTGGCTTAATATGTGGTCTTTTCTGGGAAATGTTCCATGTGCACTTGAGAAGAATGTGTATCCTGTTGATTTTGGGTGTAGAGTTCTGTAGATGTCTGTTAGGTCCATCTGTTCTAGTGTGTTGTTCAGTGCCTCTGTGTCTTTACTTATTTTCTGTCTGGTTGATCTGTCCTTTGGAGTGAGTGGTGTGTTGGAGTCACCTAAAATGAATGCATTGCTGTCTATTTGCTCCTTTAATTCTGTTAGTATTTGTTTCACATATGCCGGTGCTCCCGTATTGGGTGCATATATATTTATAATCATTATATCCTCTTGTTGGATTGACCCCTTTATCATTATGTAATGTCCTTCTTTATCTCTTGCTACTTTCTTCGTTTTGAAGTCTATTTTGTCTGATACAAGTACTGCAACACCTGCTTTTTTCTCCTTGTTGTTTGCATGGAATATCTTTTTCCATCCCTTCACTTTTAGTCTGTGTATATTTTTGGGTTTGAGGTGAGTTTCTTGTTGGCAGCATATAGATGGGTCTTGCTTTTTTATCCATTCTGTTACTCTGTGTCTTTTAACTGGTGCATTCAGTCCATTTACATTTAGGGTGATTATTGATAGATATGTTCTTATTGCCATTGCTGGCTTTAGATTTGTGGTTACCAAAGATTCGAGTGTTGCTTCTTTAGTATCTAACAATCTAACTTAACTTTCTTGTTAAGTTATTGTAAACACAGTCTGATATTTCTTTATTTCTCTCCCTTCTTATTTTTCCTCCTCCATTCTTTATATACTAGGTGTTTTGTTCTTTGCCTTTAGTTAGTATTTGGATGGTCTGCTTTCTTTGCTATGATTTTATTTTCTCTGGTGACATCTTTTTAGGCTTAGGAGTGCTTCCCTCTAGAGCAGTTCCTTTAAGATGTCCTGTAGAGGTGGTTTATGGGAGGCAAATTCTCTCAGCTTTCACTTGTCTGGAAATTGTTTAATGCCTCCATCATATTTAAATGATAATCGTTCTGGATACAATATTCTTGGTTCGAGGCCCTTCTGTTTCATTACATTAAATATATCATGCCATTCTCTTCTGGTCTGTAAGGTTTCTCTTGAGAAGTCTGATGATAGTCTGATGGGTTTTCCTTTGTAGGTGATCTTTTTTCTCTCTCTAGCTGCCTTTAATACTCTGTCCTTATCTTTGATCTTTGCCATCTTAATTATTATGTGTCTTTGTGTTGTCTTCCTTGGGTCCCTTGTGTTGGGAGATCTGTGGGCTTCCGTGGACTGCGAGACTACATCCTTCCCCAGCATGGGGATGTTTTCAGCAATTATTTCTTCAAAGACACTTTCTATCCCTTTTTCTCTCTCTTCTTCCTCTGGTCCTCCTATAATGCGAATATTGTTCCGTTTGGATTGGTCACACAGTTCTCTTAATATTCTTTCATTCCTAGAGATCCTTTTAACCCTCTGTGCCTCAGCTGCTCTGTTTTCCCTGTTCTCTGATTTCTATTCCATTAACATCCTCTTGCATCTCGTCCAGTCTGCTGCTAAGCCCATTGATGGCTTGTCTCATTTCTGCATTGTCTATCCTTACTTCCCTCACTTCCTCCCTCAGCTCTTGCATATTTCTCTGTAGATCCATCAGCATGGTTATGACTTTTATTCTGAATTCTTTTTCAGGAAGACTGTGCATTTCCATCCCTTCAGTCTCCCTCTCTGGTGATGTCTGGGTCTGGGTGAGCTTTGTCTGTTCCATATTCCTCTGTCTTTTCATGGCTATAGAAGTGGTCGCTGGTAGGTGCCATGTATATCAGCTCGGCTCTTTGAGACTTTAAAAAAAAAAAGAAGGGAGGGCAAGAAAATAGAAAAAAAAGAAAGAAAGAAAGAAAGGAAAGGAAAAAAAATGCCATCGGGAGTAGATTCTGTAAGGAGGCTGTATGGGGCGCTGTTGCTCCACTATTGCGCAGCTCTGCCAGGCCCTTTGTAGCTCTGGCCAGGACGGGAACGAATGGGAGGCTGTTGTTCTCTATGGGAGGCTGTTGTTCTCTATGTGAAGTTTCAGTACGGCTACTTTTTCCCTGTCACCAGCCAAGGGGTCCGAAATTCCTCAGGACTCACAGCCTGCTGGGCTGAGTGTGCTGGGACGATCCTGGGCCCTTGCCTCTTTAAGACCACCATAAAAGTGCACTTTTCTTTTGTCCTGGGGAGCCTGCTGCAAGGACCCGGGCACATTCCCAGCGCAAAACCTGCACCTTCTGCCTCTCCAATATCCGATACACTGCACGATGTGTGTCAGCGCTCCCGGGGCAGATTGCCAGGGCTGGTTATTTCGTGGGCCTGTACTTCCACACCCTCCCGGCTCTGAATCCTCTCCTCCTGCCAGTGCGCTGGAGTGGGGGAGTGCTCGGGTCACGCCGGGTCGCGGCTCCGTATCTTACCTGCCTCGCGGGGTGCTGAGTCCTCTCAGATGCAGATGCAGGCCGTGCGCTGTCCTGTATCTTCTGGTCTCTCTTTTAGGAATAGTTGTATTTGCTGTATGTTCATTGATATATATGGTTTTGGGAGGAGATTTCTGCCACCCTGCTCGTGCCACCATCTTCCTGGAACTGTCCCCTGTCCTTGCATTTTGAAGGACTAAGAGAAGACCTTGTGGTCATGGTTGGAGTGAGTAAAACAAAGATGGAAACACATCATAAGAAGACAACACTGACTCATCTTGCTATAAAGATGTAGTCCAGAGCAAAGAGGGATTTAGGGGGTGTCACAAAATCTCCAAGACAGATTTTTGTCCCAGAAATTACCTAGGTAGGAAATCATGGTCTGTCGAGTGTTGCCTCAGTGCATTGTCTTGGTTTTAAACACAAGAGGGACCACCGGAGTCTGGAGAACTATGGGTCATCTAAGTTTTATTATCATCATATTTGTGACCTCAGCAGCTGCTAGTTCTTGGCCACCAGATGGTATATCAAGGACATCAATGCTGAAGTGGTATCCACTCCACTTTACAAGTAAGGATTAGAGTCTCCAGCCACCTGTCTGAGGTCCTATTGTAGGTGTGTGGTGACCTAGTACTCAGACCCAAGTCAGTATGTCTCTAAAGATTGGGACTTGCACCACACAGGCATTATGTTGCAGGATAGCAAACCCAGAGGTTTGTATCCAGCCTTAACTTTGCCAGGATTTCCTGCCAACATTGAAGCCAGATTTCCCACCTCGAAACTCAGTAGACCTTGTGGAGAGGGTGGCAGTTATGAGCTATTGAGTCCTGCCTGGTGTAACTGCAGAGATGCTCAGAGCAGAAGTGTAAAGGGAGGGGGCCTGGAAGTGCATGGCTGCTCATGGTGATGAGGGAGTAGACTGCAAATAACCCCAGCACTGTGGGTAGCAATGCTCCAGTGAAAACAGTCAGTTCCTGGTGCCCATGTCAAAATTGGAAATGGCATTTAGAATTCACCTACCCAATAGAATTTTCTTGGCAGAACGGAATTTTTCTGTATCTGCACTAGTCATGTGGCTATTGAGCACTTGAAATGTAACTAGTGATCTGAGGAACTAAATTTTAACTGAACTTCAGTTAATTTTAATTTAAATAGCCATCTGTGGCCAGTACCATATTGGACAGTACAGGTATAGACTATCTCTGCTGCCCAGTATGGTTTTCTCAGAATTTTGAGTCAGGGAGCTGAATCCCTATTTCCAATGTTTACATTAATGAGAATTAGTATACTTTCTAGGAGAGGCTCTGAGGCCAGACTGCCTAGGCTTGAAGCCCTGCATTTCCATCTACTGACTGTGTAACCTCTCTCTGTGCCTCAGTTTCCTCATCTGTAAAAGTGGAAACTAAAAACTATTTTATTGGGTTGTTCTGAGGATTTAATGGGCTAGGACTTTAAAAGTACTTTACATAGTGCCCAGAATGTAATAAATTATAAGTATACAGAAATGAAGAAGATATATTTCCTATCCTCAAGAAGTTTGTTTACCACTTCTGTGCCTTTAGGATTTTTATTTATTCCACTGCCCCTGATCCAATGATAGTGGAGTATGTATAGACCTGCAGTATGAATCTAAATAGTACGTACAGATCAGCAATGTTTACTGCACATTTGTGTGCATGTGTGTGCATGTGTATATGTGCATAGCACGTGGTAGGCACTCACTAAGTAGTAGCCAGTTTTCTCTTGCTGAATGAGATTATGTGACATGCAGAGCTAGAAAGGACCAAACTTTTGCTGTAGTCTTGGTGTCCTGTACACTGGACTTTCTGACATGACAAGTAGGGTTTGCTTTCTTGCTTCTTTCCCCTTTGGCCATATTTGAAGCTTCATGAAATCTGAGGGCAAAGAAGCCATGGGGCTAGTGGGTTCTTTCCCAAATCCAGAAATCCTTTAAGGCGCTCACAGTCATCATCTGTTTTGACTAATTAAGTAATATGTAGTAGGGGTTTTTTGTGGTTGTTTTTCTCCAACGTCTACTGATTTTCTTTGCAGGACTGAACAGTTATTTTTCTTGGGGAACCACTCCTCCCCATTGCAGTTCCCATACTTCAGAGGTGATTCTGAATCTAAGAGCGGGCATGTGATTTGGGATCAACTAGTCGGAGTACTGCATGCCCTTAGCCATGGCAATGGAACGTAAGTGGCATTTGGCCTAAATCAGCCTAATGAAGTTCATTCAAGTTAAAACTTTTGGGGGACTCTTGGGAAGAAAGAATATTTCTTTCCAAAGGACTTAAACTAAAAAGACATTGTCTGAAGTTGCCAGGGAACATTACATTGAGAAGGCCTGACTGAGAAGTCAACAAAAATCAAAGCAGAACTGAAAGAAATAGGGACTGAGTCCTGATGACTTCTCTAGAGCTCTGGACGAACCATGCGTGAAGCTCTGTTGCTGGATATTAGGTGTGTGAGCCAATACATTCCCTTCCTTGATTAAACCAGTTTGAGTTGAGTTTCTGTCTTGCCACCAAAGCAGGATATTCTCTCTACCATTTTCTCTCTGCTAAGACTGTTTCTCCGAGTGACTCTGTAGAAGTAGAATATGGATGACCTGTACTCTCCTTCCTATGGAAGCAGACTCTGGAGCCTTAATCACAAAAGACCAAATGGCAAGAGCCACTCACATGCTCATGGCAATTTTAAGGATGTCCTGTGTGGGACTGACCCTAGGAAGGGACTTTAAAAAGGGCCTTACTTATGTAATTTAAATTCTTAAAATAACTTAAGATTGAGTCTGACAATCCCACTGGGGCTCCTGACTGCCTAACCTGGTATGGAGAGGTCAAAGATTCTCCGTGAATGAAAAATAGGCTGACAGCAAAATAGTCTAAGAACAAAATCATCTCTCATCCTCTGCCAAACATAAGAGTGGGTCAGGACTTCAAGTGGCAAATTAGTGACTCTGCATTTATTTAATCACTTCTCAACAATACCTTTAGCAGCACAGGAGGAGAGCTGACCCATTTCTGGGTCTAGAATCAAGAGATTAATGAAAGTAATCCTTAAAAATAGCTTTTTCTTCTTAAAATATATTTCCCATTGAGCAGCAACCAGAAGGAAATTTTTATCTGGCTCTTGTCTCATTTTTCTATGATTGAAACAGAATAAGAGAGAAGCCTGGGTATACTGGGCAGTTATTTGCCTGGATATTGTACAGGGGTGCTGCTCCTGAGTGAAGACTCCAGCCTGGTTGCCCACCTGTCCTTGGTGAGCAGCTCCTCCTCCCTCAGATGGGGAAGGGAGCAAGACCATAGAGACCCCCAATGTACCTTTGCCAAGAAGAATGCATCTGGTGTTCACATCCTGTTCCCATTAAATTGAAACCTGGAATCTTGTGAGTAAGAAACAGGGTCTGGAGTGCAAAGAATGACAATTGGAACAGTGCAGGAAAGTCTAGTAGGAGTGACTGCTTATATTATCTTGAACCTGAGCGGAGAGAAGAGAGAGAGGAAACAAACCATATTTAGAAAAAGGCAAACCCTTCAGTACTAGTTGTGATATGTACACAGTGTCATTTTCTTGGAGTTGGGTATATTTACTCATTCTGTCTCCCTCAGGGTGACACTGTCATTACGATCCCATCCCAGTTGTTTTTTTCCCCAAGGATTCTCTTTCCTATATATGTAGAAGAAAATTTCTTTCTTTCTCCAAGTTCCTGTCCAGCACTTCCTATACAAATAATAATTTGAGTTGTATGCCCCATCTCCTAGTCATAGGCATGAAAATTACCTAAGGAACATTTCTCAAAAGGAGGACATAGACCATTTGTACCCTTTCTCTTAGAGCACCTGAATGACAAAAATTCATATTCCAGAAACCCACTACAGACCTACTACATCAAAAATGTGGGAGATAGAGCCCAGAAGTTTCCATCTTTAAGATTGTTTCCAAGCATCCATTATGCACACTAAAACTTGAAAACCATGGCCCAATGGTAAGAGAAAATGTTTTGAGTTACCACAGACAGATGCAAAGTAAGGCCACCTATTACCATATGCCCTTTCATCTCCATGGAATGCCCCACAGGAAGGTGTGGTGTTCAGTCCTGATCAGGAGGGAAGTAAAAAGAAAGGACAGAAGCATAATGCATTTTCCTTCCCAACTTATTGTCAAAGCAATAAGTCCAGTTTCTTCCTTGTTCATGAGGAGAAACTTACCTTGAAAACTCCAGAAGTTCCAAGCTCCTTCCTAAATGCAACTCAAAGTCACTTTCATGAAATCAGTGGTTAATGCTTCTTTACAGACTTTTCAGATTTTGTTGTCCCTCATGCCATCAGAGATGGCAGTGTACTGTGAAAATTATTTTATTACAGACTATGGCCTGCATGTTTGGTAATGGGGATAGTGGTTATTTTTAAGCCATGCCTTTTGAGCTCTGAGACTAAATAATGCCCATGAGGATAAAGCAAAAATGGGAAACTTATTTTAAGACTTCCTAACTAGAATTTGGAAAGGATGAGAAATAGAGACTAGAAGTTATCAGTGAGATATGAAGTATAAAATTATTAACAGATACAAATTGAACTAAAGAGGCCCCTGTGAAGCAGAAAGATAAGGTGAGAGTTGTCCATGCTGGTTTTCGAATGGTGTCTCATGGAAACAATATGAAGTTGGCAAAATAATGACTGGCCCCACAAGATAAAATACTTTACTCAGGAGTCCACCTTTAAAGTGAGAAAATTGAAAGCACCATGCCAAAGGGGGGATCCTGAGCTGTGCTCTTGTTGGTAGAAGCTGTATTCATCAGGAGTGTAGAGAAAAAACTAGGTCATGATTATGATGAAACCTAAAAGTTACATTTCTTAAGCCTTACTTCTTATTCCTCAGAATGATCCCATTAAAGGAAGTACCATAGTAAAGGAACTTGCCCAAAACACATGTATTTCTCAGGTTTTATGACCAGGCTTTGAATCCAGGTTGCTGTGGTAAAGGACTTGACTATTAAATCTTTAATGATGGCCTTTATAATGACTGGAATCCAAACTATAAGCAAGAAGCGATCTTAGAATCTCATTTGTCCTGGAGTATGCTGAGATGTCTGAAAACACAAGTTCAAATCGAGACCAGGAGGCACTTAATTAGGAAAAAATGAGAGAAAACATACAGTCCTTAGTGCCTGATGGCTAAGTAAGGCCCCCATAGATGAACTGTGTTCGTCATCATTATTATCACCAACAACATTTATCATAATGATCATTACTGTTATTCCCCAAATAGAACAAATTTTAAAGGTAACTTAATCTTAGAGTTCTGTGAAGCTAACAACAAAAGTCTAAATTAAAAATAGAGAAACAGATGTGAGTAGACTCAACTGCTCTAGGAGATTTCTGTGTGGTTCAGTATTAGCTAAAGAGTGACAGAGTTGGGATTTGAACCCAGGCTTCTCTGATCCCAGTATCTGAACAGATCTTTCCACATATGATGCTACTCTTTTCCCTTGAGCCTCTGCTCACATAGTTCTTCCTGCCCAGAAAACCCTCTCTCCTCCTCCTCCATTTAGAAGTGCATCACCTTAAAACCTTTCTGGCACTATCACAGAGACATATTTCAAAATAGAGATTCTCCCCAGATCATCCTCTTTGGTACATTTTCCATCTTTCAGACATAGTAGACTAGAGCCCATTGTCAACTGCTTTTCTAGTTTCAATTACTGTTTCACATCCCAATTCTAGGTATTCCTCCTAGCCTATCCTGAAAAACTCCAGGCCTGTGTCGCTATCGTGGCACCTTCCAGAGGGCATTATTTTTTTTCCTATATTCCCAATCAAACTGTGAGCCCCTTGGAAGCAAAATACGTGTCTCATTCAACTTTGCATCTAGCACAGGATCTAGCATGGATGCTAGTACAGAATAGGGGCTCCGTGTGTGCTTGTTAAATCAATAAAAAAATAACTGAACTCTAAAGTCAAGAGTTGCTTAACAAGCATTATGAGAAGCCCCCATATACTTGCTGTAAATGATAAGGATTATCAGAGCCCTTTTCACAAAATCTCACTTAAATGACAAGTGGTACTGGTCCCAATGGTTAAAAATGCATCCACATTTCAATTAGCAGAATTGAAATGCCTCTGAAGTCCTGGAATGCATGTTAAGGGTGCATACACCAGAACTCTTGGCTCATTGTAGGTTTCACGTATAATTCTTGTCACTTAGCATCCCCAGGACTGAAAATTGGCACTTGCTGAAAGGAGTCTCTGGGGTAGGAGAAATCCTGTTTCCCTGGTATGTTCCAACAGGAACAGAAGGATTGCAGTTTCATTTCCTGCCAATTTTTAAATGATGAATATTTTGGTATGATTGTAAGTAAGCAAGACAAACCTACTAGGGAATCACATAATCCAGGAACATGAAAACATAGATTATTGTTTTCCTCTCAAGTTGATTTGTTTTGCCTTTGCAAAAGAAAATAAGGTCAGGTGGCAGGGAAATTACTTTAGAAAATTTAAATCTACAAAATCATAGGGAAAAGAAATTTGTCCTCTCTTAGTCACACCATCCAAATGCATAACTCTACTCTGGTTTCCGTGGAATTATGGACAAATTATTTGATTGGTTTAAGCCATCTTTTTTATGTTAAAAAAAAAATCACCCTGCTTGACCTCTCCAAATACTTACCCAAAGATTAGGTACACTCTTGAGGAATCACCTCTTTGAAATATTCATTGTTAAAATATAGACCGTTTTGAAAGAATTCCCAATTCAGAACAATAACAGAGGTGAGAACAGACTTCCTTTTATGTTTCTGGAGTGAAAAAAAAAGCTTAGTTTTTTATGGCATCATTTTGTAGTAATCTGAAACACGGTTTTTGTTATGCTAATGAAGCACACATTACTATTTGAGGACTCACTATATTTTCCTTTCATACAAAAGCACTTTCAGAATCCAGACAGATTGGGTTAAGGCAAGACCATCTTTCCCATCACCATTTTATAAGCAAATCTTCCAACATCAGCTCATGTTAGTGAGTTGAATTAATGAGAGCAATAGACAAAGAAACCAAGATTAGTGATGAATGCACTCAATGGAAAACTTCATCTTACTCTAAGATCTCACTCTTTTTGTCATTTGAATGTTATTGCTAAATATAAGATGCGAATGCTTTCTTGTATACCTCCCTTTATGTTTCAGTCTCGTTCACAGACTTTCTGACTCACCCCTTTTCATGATCAAACACAAATTTCACAAAAGGTTCAACTGCATCTAGACTTTAATAAATATTCTATTTGGTATCTGCAAATAAGACTATAGGAAGGTGGAGGACTCTTTTTGTTATGCAAATATAAGCTAGTGGAAGCTCTTTTCTGAAAGCTATTTAGCTGAGTCCTCAAAAAGAAATGTTTGAAAGGCCTTTTTTTCCTTCTTTCTTCCAGGAATGTCAACCTAATTACAAGTCTGGTTATAACATTCTTATTTCATAGTCATTTGACAAATAAGATCTTCCTGAGATGAATTTTGATAAAATATGTAATGATAACTTCATGCACTTCATGCATTTGATATGTTATCTCAAATGAAGTTCTTTATTCCGGAATGGAGGTTAAGTTCTTCATAACAAAGTAAAATTTCT
Source organism: Smutsia gigantea (assembly GCA_032199065.1). Classification (NCBI taxonomy): domain Eukaryota; kingdom Metazoa; phylum Chordata; class Mammalia; order Pholidota; family Manidae; genus Smutsia; species Smutsia gigantea. Next base: position 13,196 of record JAVSCE010018611.1, on the reverse strand, counting down.
GTAGAAGCTTCTCCAGCAGGACCTGTCCTCTGTGCAGAAAGTAAATGTTGGACATATCTCTTTTAGTTCTCCCATTCAGTCAGACACACATTCATGTACGTTGATAATAGCTTCCATTTCCTGAACGTGTGCCAGACACTGTGCTAAGCATTTTAGATACATAAACTTGATTCATCATAAAAACCCTGCATTATTGGTATTTTTATTGTCAATTTCAAGGTCGAAGAACTAGGAGCAAAGAATTAACTATCTTTATTCAGGTCATACAGCCAGTAGAGCTAGGATTTAAACCCATTTATGTCTGATTCCAAATGCATAACTCATACTTGATGCAAAACTTGAGTTTTTCAGTTTTTGGTCTGTGAATCTTTTTTATTTCTAGAAACAACTCAATTAATAAAACAGGAGCTACTTAGGCATGTTTTACCCATTGAGTCACATCATAAGAATAAATATATACAAACCATGGTAATAACAAAGGTGATTATGAGAACAAAAAGACAGTATATTTGACCTTGGGACTATATCAATAATTTTGAAATATGAACGTGATATGGAGATGTCAGAAGTTTACTTTTGTCACCTGCATACTAGGTAACCTGGGCATACTTTGGTAACAAAAACAAACCCTTCACAGGTACAGTTTCTGTTATTTTTTAACTAGGTACTCCCATGAGGGGTTAATTTTAAAGTCACTTATTTTGTACCCTGAATTTGGGCACAATTTAAACATATATCACTTAGCTTGTAAAATGTCAACAAGAAACTAAAGACTCAGTTGCCTTCAATAACCCTGAATATGTAATTGAGCCCCATGATGAAGTTAATCCATGATGAAGTCATTCCCACTGCCTGTGAGGTCACTGGAGGTTATGAATATGTAGGGATGAAAAAAAATGATTACCCAGTTTTGTGCAGTGACTCAACCTATTGCCTGAAGGCATCATCACACATATAAGGTCTTTCCTTTTCCACACATTTTCCTAAGTAGTCATAAGTGGTTTATGGCCACTGTACCGTAAATGTGCTGTTTTAATGGCTAACAGTACAACTGACTTGGTGACTGACTCATAGGAGTCTCATTTTTGTTGTGCAGTATAAATAAAAATGCAAGGAAAGATAAGGACTTATGATCTAGATCTAACTTTGTGTAGTCTCTCCACTGTGAATTGACTTTGAATGCAGAATATTCTTTACACATTTATTGCATTTCCTATTAGGAGTTGATAGAGACTGATTTTCACCAATCCATGGAGAGTCTGTATAATGGCCTTTTTATAGCATGAAGTAATGCCCTGCAAGGAAAAGGTAGGAAAAGTATCTGTGGCATTTGATTTGATGTGGCTGTTCAAACATATTCCAAGAGTTCCCCTTAGAATTCTAGTCACCTCTTCCAGCTTCACTTTCCCCTATCTTTCACTTAACTTCTCTCCTTATGTTGGTATACCTTCTAAAAATATATAAATAGACCAGCATATCAGAATGGGTGAAGAAGGGGGAGGTATTAAGTCTATACTAGAAGAACACTACATCCCCTCCCTCCAAGACCTGTTTTGTCATTGTGGTGCTGACATCATAGCCTACTGCAGGTTTCCAGGGCAAAGTTACCTTTCTCTTAAGGGGCCAGAGGTTTCTCACTGGCCTTAGTAAACTATGTCCCCCTACCCTTTCCAAGAAACAGGGCCTAGCCTTGTTATTTGGAATAAAAGTTTCATAACAGTTAGCAACCATTTCTACTAGCATTTATCAGAAGCTTACTATGGACTAGACTTCATTCTAAATAGACACATGCATTAGCTCATTACCTCCTTCAAAGATTTTGCCAAGAAAAGTTCCAGAATACCAAATAAATACAACTGAAGTAGCGAGTCATACTCTTAAGGAACAAGTACAGGGATTCTTCCAGATTCTTGGTTGTCAGACAATCAGGGATTTGAGAGCCTGAGCCACTTGGTGAGAGGTGGTAGCTTGGAATTTGATCTTACAGGGAGAAAGGGAACCTGGCTCTCTGCTTGTTTTGTAACCTTCTATCTCTTCCTCAAGAAAAGAGCATATTAATCAGATTTATCAGGTGATATATGCCAGCTGAAGCATGTTTATGAGAGTGCATTGAAAAGCTGTGGGGCCCACGTATATCTATTCTATTTTCTTCTTCCATGTGACAGGTGAATGGATTCAAGGCCTGCAGTCTTGAGGCAGGCCCTTCTATTCCTCTTTTTGCAGGCATGCCTAATTGTACTAATCGTTATTCATGAATGTTTCCTATACTTTGCAACTGGCCAGAAAGTGATACAACATCAAAACATGAATGCTGGACGATGAAGGCAAAGATTCTGCTTAGATATAAAGACTTAAATATATATTTCACTGGCACATTATCAGAGTTCTGTGTTTGGGTGGGGGAATACTGAACCCTGGACCCGTTACCATCATAATGGCATGGAGATTTTTTTCTTCAATTGTTCATTGTGTATCTCTCCCAAGAGTTACACAGGATGAAGGACAATAAAAAAAACAGGATTTTTACACTCACTACCTGGTTGGAATATACAAGCAACATCATAATGCAACCTTATATTCTTACAGCTGTCCATTTCTCTCAGGGTAAATTGTTAGGTACAACTTACAACTTAAAAATAGCAGCATGTCCTCATCTCCCCATATCTTTTGGAAACAGACTGAGTAGAAAGTTCTTAATAATGAAAGAAACATGAGAAGAGTAATGGCATTCTTACAGACAATGGTCTGGAATAGTGGACTTTTCTATGGAAGAAGAGTCAGTGTCACCATGAGAAGAGGAAGAGAAATGACACTCTTTTGAGCTGAGCCCAGGCCTTAATCTATCAACTTCCCTTATGCTGGTTTGGTTTGGCATGTAGGTGACTAGACCTGGTTTAGAGCATTTCCCCCAGTATGTTTACCTCCATTGATCCCTGACCCAGATGGTATTTACCGCTTGATCAGGACCCGTCCTTACATTGTTCTCCCTTACTTTCCCTTCATTCATCAAGCCCCTCTCAACTTCGTTTTCCTACTCACCTTCTTCTTCCAAAATATTAGATATCCAACAGACCCACATGTTTTAGGGTAGCCTAAATTGAAGGAACTTGACATTTTCAATTGTTTAAAGTTGAAAATCAACTTGTTAATATGAAAATACCCCAAGTTCAACCATTCTTATTTACAATCTACAGAAAGCCTCCCAGTCTAAAGCCAGTATAGCTTGTGAAAACAACTAAACATAACCTAGACAATAAACCCAGAAAATTCTTTAGAGAATATGAAGGTATAATGGTAGTAGCATTCACCAAGGTAAGCCAAATTGGACAACTGGCCTAATTAGGCAAATCATCTACCTAATATTATATGGAAACAACTATATAAGTACATTTTTTCCTTTTATTTGCTGGCATGTCACCATATCCCAGAGTGAGTGCAAAAGAGTCATTCCCCTACTTTGTCCATGTAAACAACAGCATAAACTGCTTTTCAGTATATACCATATCTGACTCCCACTTCTATTAAAGAAGTTGTATATGCAAGAAATGTGATTACACTTGTGAATACTTGGTTTTCAGTTATTCAAGTTAAATATTTATTATGAAATACATTGTTTCATTTTCCTTTCTCATTTTCTTAACTTATAAAGTGGTTTTCCACGACCAGTTCCTGTGAGTAGTATTGCTTATCATTCTAAACATGTTTTGTTGCCTGAAGTGAAAGAAGATGTTTTTGTGTAGCTCAGTTTTATTATTTTTAATCTTAGGATTATCTTTTAATTCTATACTAAACCATTTCATTTCACTTTAGCAAGAATTATCATACAATATAGACTAATGGTGAAGAATAGGTTTCTCAAACAAAATAAACCATTTTCTAAGTCCCTGAAAACACTATGTAAAACAAGACAGGAATCGGTTAAATAAATGAGCAAATATTCTATTATTCAAGGATCTATTTCTGGACTCTTTTTTTATGTCATTTTTCCTTCCAATTATTTGTGGCCAATTTCTCATTTATGAGAAATATGGTCTTCTCATTTATTAAAAGTCCCTCTCTAGCCAGTTGGAAAAAGGTGTTTAAACCTAAAAATCTATTGAAAAATACCTTTAACATAATATCTAACTTAGTTTTCATGTCATTCCAAAGGAGGTGAGTACTACTATTCCTCGTTTTACAAATGGAGAAACAGAGTCTGAACTAAAATAATTTTCTCAAAATAACTCTGCTGTTAAGGGGCACAAGCACAACTGCCTGTGTTTAAAGCCCCAAAATTTAACTTGACATAGGTATACAATAAATTTCAAATTTATCTTTTTTGGTTCTTATAAGCTATTATTAAAAAAAGAAAAATATTGATTGGATGAGGTGATCAGATGTAGAAAATATGAAATACATTGTGAGATTTTTAAAATTACCTATCTTCTAGTAACCAACACATAAAAACATTAAAATGGGCATTCAACTCAGTTTTATTTGTATGAGTGACATAAAGAAGTGATTATTTTTCACTAAAGTGTCTAGCAATTGTCAAGGGGTCAGATATTCCCTCTTTCTCATGGCCTTTTATACAATTACAGCAAACACTTCAGAGAAGAAGGGAAATACTGTGGATCTAGATTAGAAAACCTTGGTTTACTGTCTCAGTCATTTCCATTTCCTCTAGACTTTAGTGGGCGGAATTTAAAAATTCAATGTTATAACTTCTACTTGCATGATATGGTCTCCAGATGGCTGACTAAAATTTATTCCATCACCTTGAGGTTATTCAAGTTTCCTACAAAGCAGAAGTGGAGGTGGGGGGCAAACATGCTATCACCTAAAATAGCTTGCTTGAGGATATAAATACTTATGTATATCGAAATAAATGTTAGAATTATATTTTTAAAAAGAAGAACATGGATGTTAACAAAAGGTAGAAAAATGTTAACCTTTGGATGTGTTCTGGGATTATTTTCTTTCTTGTTCACCAAAATTTGCATCTACAAAAGCCACAACTTCTGGTTTAAATGCCTAAAGAATTCTGGTTGTCATATCTTATCTTCAGCCATAACAAAGAGTTATATATCTCCAAGGACATTGAATTGCTGTTTAGCTAATGGATAAGATATCATTGAAAGGATGTACATTTTAAAAGACACCGATGCACGGCATTTGAAATAAAAATTATAAAAGGGTTTCTAGTAAAATCTGTTTAAGTCTCTTTGAACACTCATGGGGTGGTGAGGGAGAGGGTCTGAGAAGATTGTTAGATTTATCTAACCAATGGTGTATTTAATACCCAAACTATAGGTTTATATGACTAACAAAAAGTAGGTACTAAGATTATGTTTTAATGAGTATAATTAGAAAAAACCTACATAACTCCAAAGAAATTTGTAAGAACAAATTTTAACAAAAAATAAACAAAATTTATTATAGTGATTTAGAAGTCCCAAAAGGTTCTGGAGACAGACTTAATAGTCATTCTGCTCCCAGTGTCAGATGTGGTAATATGCAAATACCTAAGCTTGCTTAAAGAAGAAATAATTAGTAAATGGCTTTTGTCTGACCTTCAAAAGCACCCCCTCCTCAAATCACCATGTGGTTTCTAGCTAACAGTTCGTTTCTTTGTATCCTAAACACCATGATCCCTCCATTTGGCCAAACAGATTATTTTTATAGCTTTTTTTTTCCTCACTTCCCCCTTACCTACGGACACTCCAACTCCATAATACTCTGCCTTACTTGGTCCGTTGTCCTATTGCTATGGCTTTGCAAATCACTTTTGCATTTTTAATATCTTCCCTTTTCACCATCTGCTAATATGGTTCCTTCCTTTAAAATTTAATTCTTTTCTTTTAGAAATGTACAATTCTATTCCATTCCCAGTTGTTCAGTTCATGCAAGCTTTTAGCAGTTTACTAACTTGTATTTGTTGATATGTTGCCTTGAAATAAGTACTGTCGATCTTTTTCACATGTTTATGTTTCATCTCCCAAAGAAGATTATAGACTCCTTAAGAGAATGTCATATGAAAGTTCTATCCACCCAGCACCTAGAACAATATTCACTCCATAAAACAGTGCTTAATAAAAGTTGATTTATTGATTGATTGGCCTACTACATCTTCTGTTCCAGGGAAACCAGAACAACATGATTTGAACATCTTTCACTTCTTCAGAAGAATTAAAAAGTGAGGACTGCCAAACTGGAACACTTACCACATTGCTGGCTTATTTTAAATTGATACAGAATTTGTGATGGCCATAGAAGTTGTTCTTGAGGTGAGTATTGGTGATGAAGTACAATGTAGTCATACATATATTGCTTAATTCAAAACATTGAACAGGATTGTTGGAGTTAATGTAAGCTAGACGTTGTTTTGAGTTCATGTTTAGCTTCTCAAACAGATTGTCTAGGAAAGCTTCTCTTGAATATCAAAGCCTACAGTAGAACTCATGGTAAATTTGAAAATACATAAAGACACTTTTACTGTAACTCCCACGAGCATCTACGAATAACTAGAGAATCAGGAAACATGTAAATATAGGAGATGAGTTTAGGAGAGGTGAAGAGAGCTCTCTAGATATCCTAAGATCTCAGGGTGGAGGGTGTTGGTTTGTTTTCCATCCATCTGCGGGTTGCTGATTAGATTCAGCACGCTGGCCAGCTCCCCCGTCCACCGGATTTATTGGCCTAAGTGAAAGGAGCTGTGGGGAGGAAGGCACCATCTGCTGCTTTGAATTAATAGATAACCAGAAACTGGGATGAAGGCAGTGTGACAGTGCATTAGATGTTGATGCCGCTGATTTTGAGGGGCGCCTGTCTGATCTCGGGGTCCCCATTCCTCCACCCAGGTCTTACAGCAAACCACAAAGGAGAAAGGTCTAAGTAACCAGAAACCCTTCTATTTCTCTGGTAGGCTCACATCAGAAAGTGTTCCCAGTTCTTGGAATTAAAGAATGTTCATTATAGCTTTTTCAGGGTAGGCAAGGGCGAGGGTTCGACTTAAATAGCTGAGCTGCATGGTTAGGACACCAGTCCACTCAAAAGGTGATTTGTATGTTAATGAGAGCGGGCTGGAATCAGAGTTTACATTGGTGGAAAAACACACTGCCCAGCCAACTACTGTCCCCACACTCCAGATGTAAAGAAGCCTGGAGAAAGGAGGTAGATTCTTTCCTGTAAGGGATTTCGCAGACTTCCTCTTAGTGAGACTTCTGGATTTAGCGTCTCTAAACAGACAGTCCACTCTTCGCTAAGAAGTCAGCACTGGTTTGCCCATTTCTTCCACCCCCAAGAACTTTTTGTCCGCGGGAGGGGGAGACAGGTGGAAGCAATGAGAACTGGATATCGAGAAGAAAATTACCCACAAAGGGAGGGCGTGAGGAGGGTGGGAATGCGTTACGGTCAGTACTGAAGCTCAGAGACTTTGGGGGCGCTCCGTGCTCTCCCCACCCTAGCCCTCCGCAGCCACCCTTTACGCCGCGGACACGGGAGAGTTAAGCCAATAAACACGTAAGCGCCGCTCCCTCCCCAATCGGCAAGATGCCTCTTCGGCTCTTGGCTGCATCCACGGCTTGCAACACTCGGCATCTTTCCTGGAGGCGCCTTCTTCAGCGGCTGCAGAAAGCATCCGGCTGCGGGCTCAAGGCTCGCAATTGATTCTTCCCCTTGCCCACCTCGGGTCCACGGACGCTCCTCTCCCTTCCCCTCCTCCCTTCGGGCTCCTGTGTCGGAGCCCAGCTCCAGGTCGCCGAGCGGAGAAAGCAGTCGCGGCGGCCGAGGTTGAGCAGCAGCGCTCCCGCTACCTAATTTGGGAAGAAGCGCCCATCCCGGAAAGCCGACCCCCCAGCTGCCTCCAGCGCTCCCCACACACATCTTTTGCACCCCAAGCCCGGGGCTCCAGGGACCCCCCTCCCCGGGCGCCACCATGCTGGACCCTTCGTCCAGCGAAGAGGAATCGGATGAGATCGTGGAGGAAGAAAGCGGCAAGGAAGTGCTCGGCTCGGCCGCGTCCGGCGCGCGCTTATCTCCCAGCCGCACCAGCGAGGGCTCTAGCGGCGGCGGCGGCGCCGGGCTCGCGAGCGGCGGCGGTGCCGGCGCCGGGGCTGGAGTGGGCGCCGGCGGCGGTGGGGGCAGCGGCGCAAGCAGCGGCGGCGGGGCCGGGGGGCTGCAGCCCAGCAGCCGAGCGGGTGGCGGCCGGCCCTCCAGCCCCAGCCCGTCGGTGGTGAGCGAGAAGGAGAAGGAGGAGTTGGAGCGGCTGCAGAAGGAGGAGGAGGAGAGGAAGAAGAGGCTGCAGCTGTATGTGTTCGTGATGCGCTGCATCGCCTATCCCTTCAACGCCAAGCAGCCCACCGACATGGCTCGCCGGCAGCAGAAGGTAGGTGCGCATGGGAGGCCCAGGGAGCAGCGCCCGGACGTCGCCAGGCAGGCGGGGCGAACAATGGTTGCTGGCGGCGCAGCTGGCGAGGAGCATCAGTAGGAGGAGACCGCGCCCTGGGAAAGGGGCTAGGAAGCCCCCTCTGTGCGGCTGGGCCCGACCCAGCGCAGACCCGAACGCGCATGCAGCTGCCTGGAACTAGCTGCCCGCGTGCCCACACTCGGGAACGCCAAGAAGCGAGGCGGTCTGGACCCGCTTTGTGGCGGGGGAGGATCGGGGAGTGACTTGCAGCCCGCGGTACCCAGAGAGGCCTTGCTAGTTTGCAGGGTTCCCGACACTCTCCAGCGGCGGGCGGCTGCGCTTAGCTCCAGGCCCGCCCTCCTGGGCGTGCGCTTCGCGGGCGGGGGCAACCGGCCGGTGGGGGCGCCTCTGTGGAGCCCGAAGAGCGCCTCCGAGCAGCACTGGGCTGGTCCGGGCGGAGAGCAACTGCAAGGGGTTGGCAGGGGAAAGCAAGTCTGGAAGGCGAGGCTGACAGTCACACTGCAAAGGGCACCCTCCTCCCCGCGCCCAAGTCAGCTGATCACCAACATGGGTCGCCTAAGGTTCTCCCGGTACTGCTTTCCTCTAGTCGGGGTTCCCTCCAGTTCTTCTTGCCTTTCTTACCGCCCCCAGAACCGGGCCAGGCCTTCTGGTTCTTCTGTCCGGGTCAGCCCCTCTACCTTCCTTTGACCCTCTTCTGTTCTTTCCAAGGTGACTTCGCCGCCACCTTCTGGTTTCCGAGGCCCTACTTGTTTCGCCACTGCTGGCTTGATAAAGTGCAGCTGCAAAAAGCCTCGCAATTAAAAGCATCAAAAGCTTTTTGTGTCTGAGGCAGGGGCAAGGCTGAGGCGGCTCGGGGCTGCCTTTGATGTGAAAAAACGCCTATTTCTATCTGATGTTCTTCAGCCAGAGAAAGGAGGGGGATGGTTACTGCTGGATGAGGGACAGGAGCGCAGGACAGAAAAGGTGTCAGGTACCAAGTTGGAGTGAGTTTGCGAAGCATTCTGTTCTGCCTCCTTTAAATGAATTTGCAGTCCTTGAGCTGTCAGAAGGCCAGTGAAGCCCCCAGCCGCGGGGTCAGAGGCCAGATCTAACTCCGTTGAGGTTGTGAGATCAGTTTCTTAAATAAAATGAATTTCTCAGGCTACCACCTTTTTAGGACTGAATTACTGTTGATGGAGTAGAGTGGTAGGTTTTCCTATATTTATCCACCCTTATCTTAACACAGATTTCTCTGTTTGTTTTGCTTATATATGTACACACACCACCCAGTGCTGATGATTTATTTTAGCTCTAACAAGCTTGGGTATCAATTTTATTAAAAATAAAACTCATTTCCTGGTTGAGACAAAGCAGGTGGGCTGTTCACTCCACTCTGACCCTGTCCATGCCCTTTTCAACCTGTATTTTGGGCTACAATCGAGCAAAAGTATTCTCAGAACTATAAAAGGTTTTCGGCTATTTTTTTTAAGGTGGGTTATTGGGTCTACACACAGGACCTGATATTTCAAGTTTAAAATTGGAATTATTATTAAAAATGTGTGTTTATAGCAGGGAAATGCAGTCTATCCTATTAATGACAGCACCAACGAACTCCTGGTCCTTTGGCAGTGAAAATTGTTGGGATTTAAATAAAAAATAAAAAACGTTTTTCTGTTTATTAGTCTAAAGGCTCTAGACGTCTGTCCTTTAACTAGACCTTATATCAAGCATTAGGATGGGGGAGAAATCCATTCTCACAGAGTCCCAGTTCTTCTAAACAGCTTATGTGAGAAGGATTATTACGGTGCTAAGTTTTTCTGATCAGATTGTGTTTTACATGAATCCCTTCAAAGCTGTGGTTTTGAGGGACAAGTGGGTTCTGCTCTGCTTTTACACATGACCTTAACGTTAGAGAGATTGCAGGACAGACTGATAACACTGGCATTTGGTCAAACTATTTTTAGGTATTGCAGCAAACTAGTGCTAAATACATATCCCAGCAAAGCTGCCTCAGGGATGTTGGCTATATTGGGAAGCTGAGTATCACCTTATTACAAAAGAAAACAAGCTTTTCCATTGCTGTATCTTTAATGTTTTCATATCTTTCTGGAAAAGGATGTTTTGCTATTTTTCTCCAAGAAGAAACCTTGGATTTTTTTTTTAATGAGTGACCATTGAAATAAACTTTTAAGTTTGCATAATCCTTGTGGTAAAATTTAAAGCCAACAAATAAGATTGATTAACTAAAATTAGTCTTGCAGAAATATAAACTAGTTGTAGATGAAACTTGAGTTTGTATGGCAATAGAAATGGATGAACTAGAAACAGCTAGAGGAAAATGATGTAGAGAAAGGGAATCAAGTGACATGGAGAGAGAGCAAGCTGCCTCTGATAACAATTGCTGAATTGGGGGGAAAAACGATCATACTGTCAAATTATCATGTCATACACTTTAAATTTATACTGTAATGTGTCAGTTGTATCTCAGAGCTGGGGAAAAATCATATTATACAGAGGATAACTCACTTTATGAAAACCAAATAGTCTATATCATAACACTGGTGCCATTTTTCAAGTACCTATTATATGTAGGGCATTTTAGATCACTTTTAAAAAATGGACTTTATTTTTTATAGGAGTTTCAGATTTACTGAAAATTTGAGAAAATACAAGAGTTCTCGTATACCCTACACCTAGTTTTCCTGTTAATATTTTATAGTAGTATGGCACATCTGTTATAAATGTATCAAATGCATTGATGCATTTATATAGTGATGATACAGTGTAATAAACTAAAATATATAACTTATTCAAATTGCCTTAGTTTTTAATCTAAATTCCTTTTTCTGTTCTCAGATCATTTTAAATTTTCCTAAAACTAACAATGTTGGCATTACCATCCTCATTTTAGAAGAGAAAACTGAGACTCAGAGGTTTTATAATTTGCCTACAGCTCTATGTAGATCGGAGGAAGAGTGGGAACTGAAGCATAAGGTGTTCTGATTCAAGACCTTATCTTTTTAATATGCAACACTAGCCAGAAAATACCCTAGAATGAAAAATCAAATCCTAGTATCCTAATAACATGTCAAGTATACTTATTTACCCAGGATTATTTCTATTTGAGTTGAAAGAGGTCTGCCCCTCTCCTTCTGGACACCTATCAAATAGTCAACATAGTAAAATGGACATTTAGGTATTAACCTCATAGAGAGTATGAAGGAGAGAGATCAGGTGTTAGCTGGTAATTCTGGACATCAAACAGTTTTCAGTCTATGTGGTTGAGGCTGAAAAAAAGGCATTAAAGTTCAGAAGAATAATTGGGAAGAAGCAGAGGGAGAAGCTACTATTGCTGTATCATTCTCATAGTTATGTATTTTGATTACATTTTTACTGTGAAAGAAAGAGGACCTGGTGACTCCAACAATCTCCCCAGTTAAAAGAAAGGACTTTAAACAGATTATGTGAAAACCTATTTTATCATTTATAGGTATATTCTTCTTGTAACACTGTAAATCTAAACATCACATGCTGATGATGATAATTAATGACCAAAACAAAAATCTAGCCATCAGACAGTCACAATGTGTGTTTCAGCACCTCATAAATGGCAATTTGAAAACAATTCTGTGCTTTTAATTTTTCTCCTTTGGTCATATTAGTAAAGTGAATACATAGAAGTTGGCATGGCAAAGCTACACCATATGTTTCTAAATTATGTAGTAACAGTGATGGGTGGCTACCTTATATGAACTAGTTACTTATAGATATTACTGAAGGAACATAAAGGCAGGCACTGTAAATAATTCTGTGTAATATTTAGGTTGACATGACCAATTTTTTTAATTGGCTAGGAATTATTCATAATGCCTGAATTACAAATGTCTAAATGAGTATTGTGTGAATATATAGATTTGTGTACATGTATGTCTGTATGTGTATGTATGTATATGATAAGGGAAAGGAGCAATCCTAGAATTGGGTCTTTTATATGAATTCCTGTTTCATTCAAGAGGAATTTATGGCTAGACCAAATACATCATCAGTTCAAGCTACTCATTTCTGTGTGATTCAGCTTGTATCTTGCCATGAAATTATGGCTAATGTTGAGTCACTTTTAGCCACAGAAATGTTCTTTATTCATTTACTGATTTGACTTTGTTAGTTGGTCATGACTCAAAAGCTCATACCTTTCATAAAATTTAGGACCTAGTGCTGGTTAACTATATATGTGTGAGAGTGTGTGTGTATTTTAAATCAGTAATAGTGGTTCATTCATTCAGATATGCTTTGAGGCATTTGGGCTAGTCCCACTATTCAGACTTTTTAAGGTTTCCTTCATCACTGCAATATATGATTTTCATTTTAGAAAGTAAATATTCTAACCTTTTGAGAGAACTAAATGACAACTAAACCAGGATTTCCTCAAAAAAGAATTGCTTGTCTCTCTCTTCATCAGGGAAAGAACTGGATTCCTTAAATATCCCTTTTGGCATTTTCCTCCCAATCTCCTCGGTGCAGTGGGCAGGAACTGTTTTGTACTGGTACCTGACAGAGACATTCTGAAGATGCAGAATACTGGAAAAGTAATAAAAGAGGTTCTTGCCTCATTATATACTTGGAATAGCCTTATGCTTCAAGGAAATTAAATCTTTCATTCTTGAAGAATTATACTGTATAAAGTGGTGAAAGTCAAATGATTCAAAGATCTCCCCCCTTTGGAAGCAAATTTAATATACAATAATAGGCTATCACATTAAAATATAACCAGTATTTGTGTTTGGGGAAAGGTGTCTATACAACTTAAACT